>LVTN01000092.1:163612-258869 GCA_001649415.1 Musa itinerans | reverse complement strand
TATATATATATATACTTAATAACAGTACCAATCAGAAGGCCAATGTAGATCAGACAAAGTACTCATTCATCATCTCTACCAGATCGTTATATTCCTAGTACTAGCTCACAACTAAGGAGAACACACAGCCATGCTTTACTGCAGTATATACTACTAGCACACTAAACCACAGATGACAATTCGTCCACATTGTACGATTACAAGCAACAAGGAAGTTTGTGATGCCATCTTAGAAAAAGCTATTCATAAAGGATTTGAAGCAAACACAACAATACACTGTAGTAGTGTTAGATCAAATCTAATCTGCATACAGATTAGACCAACACAACCATTCAAACCAGTGTTCCTTGTATCAAAATTTGGTCCTGGGAAGGATTCAGGATTTGATGTTTGCAGATTTGAGTGCTGAACCACAATCCTTTTATCTACTTGTTTGCTTTGTTGGCGTCTTTTCTGGTTTCTTCATTGTTTTCCTTTTGCAGTGGTTGAATCCTAACATAGGGCTTCCTAGTCAGGGTCTCCCCTCTCAGAGCGGCTACATAACGATCATTGGTATCCTCCTTACGCTGCAGCTCTCCCAGAAACTCAGCCAGCCTCTCGGTTAACTTGCCCCATCATCTATATGAAAATACCTTCACTGAATTAGAGACAAAAAAATTATAGAACTGATAAACAATCCAGAATGATAAATCACGATAACCTCTAAACAAACACAACCATGCTAGCACAGATGACAGAACAGTCATCCTAGAACAACAGCCACAGAGAAAACAGAAACTGGATTGAACTGGAGTTAATTGATAACTCTAATAATTTGATTACAATTCAAAGAACCTCAATTAATGTGTTGAATATCGGATGTGTTCCCAGCCATCAGATGATGATCAATAGATTTGATACTACATATTGCCAATTCTATCACAACCACATATGCACCAAACTTTTACACTTGGATTCAAGCAAAGAAAAACATACCCGGAGTTAACATTATTTTAGTTTCAAGTACTTTAAGTGAATCTCTAATGTTCTTCCTATTTCATCTAAAAAGTTTAAAGCTTCAATTTCCAATAGGATGATAGGCAAATAGCTCAACTCACTGATGATGCAATAATACAATGGAAGATTTATTCAAATTAACCATTGTTAGATTTATTCAGTTCCGTAACACCAAAAGATAAGAAAGTACATAAAATAGAAGATATCTACAGAAGTAAACCCCAAATTGACATTTTGACTCAACTGACATGTAGAGTTACACTTCAAAGAATGGAAATACAGCTTTTTCTGTTAGAAATGTGCTCAGACAGTGAACAGATTTTCTTGGAATACTAATATTGTATTGAAGAATAATGTCCTAAGAAAAGATCCAAAATTCTTGATCTTCTCATTGTAATTAAAGATCAACAAAGATCACATCTATGAAGATATTTACCCTGCTTAACTGCCTGCAATGAGGAATGTGCATGAATGCAAATGCAGTTTAATTGCAGATGTTTAGCATTTTAATATGCAATTTTATTGCTTGATTGCTTGCATTTGTAAGAACAATATGTAGCTCATTATTGTTTGGTTGCCTGCATTTGCAATGGCAATTTATTTGTCTAGATGACATCAAGAGGATCAATCATAATCAAGAGGGATTATGAAAGCGACCACAAGGGCCATGATTAGAACAGGTAGCAGGTGGTACAATAGGTGTGAATAGGGTAGTGGACAGGACCACGATCATACAAATGGGTAACAAGAGATGCAGAAATGACGACCAAGTGAAGAGAGATTCAGAAACATATGAGTCAGTTTTCTCTTTTGAAGTCTTGAAGGAGATTATAAGATAAATATCAACACATTAATCTCTAGAAAAAGACCAGTCAATAACCTAATTGGTTGAGGTTTTTCAAACAACATGTATATTACTTATGAACAATTAAGCTGTATTAGTAACCTAGGAATACAAAGGTCCATCCTAGATTACTAATAACTGTCATGGTGTGTTTACACAGTCTTCCTAGATTACTACTATTCAGCATATGATCATATGTAGGTTTGGAAGACTGTTTAAACAAACCATAACAGGTATTGCCAGAATTTGACACCCAAGGGTATTTTGCAAAAATTCTCTTTCATGGCTTGCTTGGCTTCAAGCATTTAGGGTAGCTACTCCCCAAATGAGGCATATTCTTGAGGTTTTATAATTAAGGTATCATAAGAAGCTCTTTTCTTTTTTTTGTGAAAAAGTAAGTTATGAAGGTGGGATTTCATAATAAGCAATTCATGTGATTCCTACATTTGATGTCTTTGTACTACAATTTGTGCAGTAAAAAAGGCCTATTTAAGCCCTTTACAAGTCACAAATTTGGATAAACAGCAAAAATGGTACTCTAACCATTTTGCTGTGCTAGGCTAGATGCACTGCAAGATAACTGTAGCAAAACAATGTTATTACAGTCTGACTACTAATTCCACCAGAGTGAACAACAGAGCACTTTCTACAGGAGGGAAGAACAGAAAGAGCAGCAGAAACAATATAAATATATGTCAAGCACAAAAGATGAGTTGTTTCATTGAAAGAACTCCATGCAATACATTATGATTTTTACACAACAGCGACACCCATACCTACATATAATAACTGAAATTGGATGCATATTTCATCAAAATCAATCTCCCAACTTATATCCTTGGCTGGTAGTGATAGAGTTACTCCCATAGCACAGTTGTCCAGAATGAATTCTTCCTATAACAAAAATTGTTGTGGCAGCTTTATTTTTTTTTCTACTAAGCTACATATTGATTCCATTGAGATATTATATTCTACCTTAGGGCTCCTCTGAAAAAAAGCATGTTTAGTTGCAAAAATTACCCAAGAATATTACTTTGTCAGTTTTCCAATTTTATATAGATTTTGGTTTTCCAATTTTTTCAAATATCCTCTTACAAAGATTTGCCTTGTCATAGACACAACCTTTATACAAATAGCACGATCATTATCACCATGACTACCATTACTGTAGTCACCACTACTACCACAATACTGTCACCACAGTCATCATTCCCATTGTCACAGCTATCATGCCTTCTACACCCCACTGCTGTTGTAATCAGCTGCGACCACCACAAGCATCATGATACCAGTTATAATCAATGTATCATCATAGTTCCCATCATTGTTACCACTGGAACAAAGAGTGAAAATGAAAATTGAACATGCCCAAATCTCCTCAGTTCTACTTCATTGTCAATCCTGAGTGGAATCGAGTATTTAAGGGTGCCTTAGTGGAAAAATGGGGTAACTGTCTGATGAGGTATATCAAAAGAATGATGCTTTTTTTTTTCTTCATTTTGTGAAGCCTCTGCATGAACTCACAGTGAATCCTAAGAAGATGAGACCTCCCAAGAACTCAATCGAGACTCAAACTGGCCCCAGTCTGATAGGTCATTAACTTACTACCAGAAATCAGTAAATTTGATGACTAAAATGAAGAAATTCAGCACAAATTCAATAATGTTGTCAATTCTACTACAAGTACCACGTTTCTCACCACTCCTACACTCAAAGGCTGCTTCTGAAGGAATCCTGCTGCAGTACTGCTCAAAAATATGATTAATTCCATGACGTGTGCATGTTACTCTCAGACTAAGCAATGTAGAAACTAGGGTATGAATTTCTGTTGGAAGACCAAACATGAACACCATAAAATACAACCTTCGAGAATTTTATCTAATTTCCACTACAGACTTGTAGCCACTAGATGGAGATGGAAATGAGATTCTTTTAATGACCTCGCAGTAAAACAATCTCAATCGCCTCCATCTTAAAGAAGAAACGACGCTCTTTGCTCACAAAAGAATCTTAACAAAAAACCTAACAAGCACAAGCCTTTTTGTTGTTTCCAATAATCTGAAGTGTATTTCTTAGGGAATTAGAGGAATCATCCAAAGTATTAGACTCCCTTCCTATCCATAATCACATACCGAGCACCGAAGATCCATGAATTTTCTCGAAGAACCCTAGAGATCTGGGTCGAACATGACAAATTAACAAAGGAGAAATTGATGTAACGGTTAACCAGGTTACGGTAGATTCTGGGCGGGCGGTCTGGTGGAGGTGGGCCTCGAGCTGCTCGTTGCGGGTGTTAGTGAGCTGCATGACACAGTAGCCGATGACACCGGGGACGACGCCACACACCGTGGCGAAGGCAAAGAAGAAGTGCTTCGAGTCGCGGGTCTTCCGCACCAGCCACCGCCACGTCTCGCTCTTCTCCCACAGCATCGACATCCCTCACTCCTCTCCGCCCCTCCCGCCGCCGTCCTCCGCAGCAACGCTGCGGCCGCTCTGTTTCATGAAGAGGAGCACGTCAATAAAAGACGCACGGCCCTTTTTACATTTAACTCCTTACATTAACCCTATATGTATTTAATTCTTCCACAAAAAGACACTAAGGTCCTTAACGTATATATCTTTGCCTATGTAAGAGTTCTATTTTGCGTCTAGATCTTTACCTTTTCTATATTCACATTACGATCCTTTCTCCCAAATCATACAGAGGGTTTTTGTTTTACATGTAAATCAGTCCACTGTTCTCTATTGACATTTCGATCCATTGTTATAGCTAATTTACAACATGTTGATCCATTGCAATATTTGAAGGACTAATCTATAATGTACAAGGCTTTAATTGCAATAGTTTGAGGACCTTATTATCATTTCTAGGAATCAGATTGTAATTTATCATATTATTTGAACTTGCACTTGAATGAGGATTAATTATTACACTCAATCTTTATATTTTTAAAAATTATATTATATTTTTTTTTAATAATAAAAATATCATACATGTTTAATGATACACTGAAGTGAGACAAAGTCAATATATGCTAATTAATATTTATATTAAAAAAAATATTGATATGAGAAAAATAGAGATTAAATATTTTACATGAAATATAATGATTATAATATATTTTTTAAAAATATAGAGATCAGCAGCATAAAAATAACTTATTTATAGAAATAATCTATAATTAACTTTTTGAATGATTTTGTGATATTTGGATTCCTATTGACTACTAACTTAATTGAATCTTCTTAACAACATAAGACTATTGAAATACATTGAAAATTTAACAGCAATCTAATTTCATATGCCACTGTGTCATTTATTTTTTTTACCATTTTACATAGTCAGATGAAAATTACTCATTCCATAAATCTCTTTTAGACAAAAAAAAAAAAGAAAGATGGAGAATATTGAAGCCACTTTTATAACTTTCCTATGCAAGAGACACTATGAAATACATGTTCAAAGATGCGAATACAAAAGTCATTCGGTAATCACATCATCGAATACAAATTGTATATATAATTTTTATTGTTCAAGTTCATTAATCTAAAATAAATTTTATAATAATTAAAATTTGTATTTAAAGCAAATGACTCCAAGCCGAAAGCAGAGACCGCCACCTGTTCTTCTTCTTTCCTCCATCTTCCCTTTCAACCTCTTTCTTTCCTTTGAACTTTGACTCAATAATTCTTTTAAGAAAAGTATAAAAATAACAAAAGAGAGAACAAAGTCTTTTGTTGCTCCCATACTTCTCAATTCCAACCCAAAGCACCGGTAGAATAAAGTGTCTTTTGTCTTTGTTCCTCTTAAAAGCAAAGCATCTAACACACCTTCCCTTCATCATATGCCGTGTCTCCTCTTCCTTCTCGGCAGCTTCACCTGCCTGCCTGCCTGCCTGCTTCTTCCTCGTCGTCCTCCTCCTCCTCCTCCCTTGATTCTGGTGCCAGCCGAGTTTGCTGGTCTCAGAATGGCCAAGGAAAAGCCCAAGGAGGATAAGAGTTCCTTCGATGCTGTCCCATGGAGTTGTACTGACATGAAGCTTCTCCTTATCTCTCTCTTTTCCCTCTGCACTTTGGTCACCATGTTCCAGTTCTTCCCTTCGACGTCAGGCTTCTCCACCACCGCCATCACCTCCTGCTTTTCTAAGCTCGCGTCAGTCTCGCACAACCTCTCCTCTTCCCCTCCCGATGTCCATCCACTCAGAGACGAGCAGCTCGGCTCTGATTCTGTGGTGAGGAGAGCCTTCAACCCTGTCGGCTCCGCCGCCTACCTCTTCGTACAGATGGGAGCCTACCGCGGCGGCTCCAACAACTTCGCCATCGTCGGGCTCGCCTCGAAGCCTCTCCACGTCTTCGCCAAGCCTCAGTTCTGGTGCGAGTGGCAGCCGCACGGCGGCCCAGGTGGCGACTCCAATTCGACCTTTGCCTCCGGGTACAGGATTCTCCCCGACTGGGGCTACGGCCGCGTCTACACCGTCGTCGTAGTCAACTGCACGTTCCCGGTCGACGTCGGCCTCGACGGCTCCGGTGGACAGCTCGTGGTCCACGCGACCACGGGCGGCGGCGGCGGCGACCGGGCGGTGCAGACGGAGGAGCGGTTCGTGGCCGTAGAGGAGGCGCCTGGGAGCGTCAACGCGTCCGCGTTCTCGGCGCCGCCCAAGTATGACTACCTCTACTGCGGTTCTTCTCTGTACGGCGACCTCAGCCCGCAGAGGATCCGGGAATGGATGGCCTACCACGCGAGGCTCTTCGGCGAGAGGTCCCACTTCGTCTTCCACGATGCCGGCGGCGTCCACTCAGGCGTGATGGAGGTGCTGCGGCCGTGGGTGGAGAAGGGGATCGTGACGGTGCAGGACATCAGGGAGCAGGAGAGGTTTGACGGCTACTACCACAACCAGTTCCTGGTGGTGAACGACTGCTTGCACAGGTACAAGTTCATGGCCAAGTGGATCTTCTTCTTCGACGTCGACGAGTTCATCTACTTGGCCCCGAAAACCAACCTCGACTCCTTGCTCGCCTCCCTCTCACCCTACACGCAGTTCACCATCGAACAGATGCCCATGTCCGGCAAGCTCTGCCGATCAATCGACCACGGCAAGACCGCAAGGTACACAAACCAAACACTGCCTATAGGAATTCGTACTGCTGAAATCTGCAGCATCTCAATTGGCTGCTGATTCCATTTGTTTCTGATAAGCCAGAATGTGGGGCATCGAGAAGCTGGTTTACAGGGACGTGAAGAGAGGCGTAAGGAGGGACCGCAAGTACGCGATCCAGCCGCGGAGCGCCTTCGCAACGGGAGTGCATATGTCGCAGAACGTGGCCGGGCGGAGCCTCCACAAGACGGACGGCAGGATCAAGTACTACCACTACCACGGCACCATCGCCGCTCGCCGTGACCCCTGCGAGGAGTTCGTCAACGCCACCGCGATCACCTACGACGGGACTCCCTACGTTCTCGACGAGACCCTCCGCCGCGTCGCCGGCGCGGTGAGGAGGTTCGAGCACAAGATGATCGGCTCGAGGCTGGCGCGCACCAGACAGTAATTCCGCCCACAGTTCACGCTCAGATCACCATTTTTTTTCCGATTCTTTTCTTCCTCCTCAATAAACGCACACGCACCCTTTTCGAGGGCAATAAACGCAGCACACAGATTTAGCAGAGTTCACGCGTTCGTCTGTAGAATGACAGCATTCCTGATAGCAGAAAATTGTTAGCTAAACTGATCTAGAATTCATGTGTTCTTCCTTTTGTGTCTGCAATTGCTGCACGATAAGGGAGTGTTGGTGATGGTCTCAATAGGGAACACTGGTATAGAATTCCAAGTACATTCCATTGCTACAAATCTGCAAACGTTGGGTGGCCCAACGTCTCTCTTGTACCCTTCTCTGTTCTTCCCTCCCGTGACGACGACGGTAATATCCATACGTACACTGTCATTCTGTGTGCGATGCATTGCGGTTCAGCTCCTGTGGCTGAACTGAGGGGCCAAACGTAGAGAGCAGAGGGTCCCGCATAGAATGCTCGTGGAACCCATGTGAGCGGACCAACTGGAGTCACTTCTATTATGTTTGGTGGGTTGGAAAGCCAGCATCATACAAGAAGATCACTGGGAAAAGAAAGATGACACGTTGTTACCACCGTCAGATGGTGATCAGACCGTACGCAGCTCGACGACATCAATACCTTTCGGATCCGGGAATTCCACCGACAGGATTGCGTGTCAAGAATGCGGGGAAGTTTGGCAACCAAATCATGGCGCACCTTCCGCTCTCTTTTTGATTGGAACAGTTCAGCAACAGCTGCCGGGCCCCATCCATCGTCGTGTGATGGAAGGTAAAAGAATAGGTTGAGTACAGAATTCCTCCGACTGTTACGGCTACTATTGTTGCTTCGGTGGTTATATTGCTGGTTTTTTTTTAATTTTTTATTTTGGGCGTATTTTCGAAAAAACGTAAATATGAAATTTTTTAGTCAAACATCTTAATTATTAAAATTTTTATAAAATAATTTTGACCGAATGAAAAGATTATTTTACCTCTATCTCTCTCGACCATTGTCATCTCATGAAAAGTTGCCCTCTTTAGACCTAGGGGCATTGTGAGCATAATCGTTAGCTATGTATGAAAGTGTAGGTTAGGGGAGGGGAGGGCGACGGCCAAGAAGGCCAGCTTGCACAAGGAGGTGCAAGCACGACCAATGGGGTCGGTCCATACACAAAGGAGAGTAATTGGAGGGATCAAATCACTTGCGAAAACACAAACACAGATGATTCCCAAGCTAAAAGGGGATGACAAATGGGACGAAGGGTGATGACCGATAGAGATAAGATTATTATTTAAAAAAAAATATTATTTTATAATTTTTTTAAAAATTAAGTTGTTCTACTAGAACATTTCAAAATTTGAGAGTTTTTTCAAAAAATTCACCCTTAGATTATTATGTTATAATACATAAAAGGTAAAATTATATGATACTCTCTCCAAAGTTAATGATTTTGTATTTATGTAAAATCCATTTATTTTCTTAACAAAAGTAGAAAAAAACTTGTACATCTTGAAGCAAATCTCCATCAGTTGATCGACATTCCAAAACACTGGCTAGCACATTCCAAAGAAACTATTGATAACACTCAATATGAGAGGTCACTACCAACCGCAGGAACATCTCAGCTCACCATCACCCTCTAGTTGGGAGCGCACTGCTGTTGGTGAACCTTTACGTCGTGGCCGAGGTGTCGGCACGGCTCGGTCCGATCTCGAATGTATAAGGTTGCCCACGTAGATGCTCGGGTGGTGAGGGCGAGCATCGGGTTCGAGCCTCGTCCCTCGAGCGCGGTCTTCTCTCTTGGCGAGTGGCTTGCTTCTCCGCCGTTGGACTCCTGCACACAGGTCAAGGTCGGGAGGGGGATTTTCCGACTCGACCCTTCCGAAGCTTAAGTTAGCTTTTGGTGAAATGAGAGAGAGTTGAGTGTTTGAAGTCTCCCCCTCCTTGATTAAGGAGGGTTAGCTTTTATGCCTGCGAGGATGAGTTAGTAGTACAGGGTCAATTAATTATAGTCAGCTCCTCAGGCGGCCGACTTTAGCTTATGTATGACCGTCGAGCTTTCCAGGACTACTGTACCATGATGATGTCGTTCGTACGAAGGGGGTGGCAAGCGACTGCCCGCCACGTGTGTGCTGTGCGCCACATTGTACTTAAAGTTTCACGTCTGCATTGTCGTGTCTGCTTACCTGAGTCCATATGGGCAATGCCAAAATATGCCCTATCATCCTCTCCCCCCTCCAAAAGAGGCATGCCCCGAGTTCCGCGTGGGGGGGGCTCGGGGCATGGCTTGGTGCCTTTTGTTGGCTGGGTTGGCTGTCGTGTTGAGACTGGTGGTTCGGTCGTCGATTGATCGAGAGCTTCTATTCGGGAGCTGGACTAGTCGAGCGACATAACTCAAGGATTGGGCTGGCTGAGCAACACTACTCGAGCGTCGAATTGGCTGAGCTACACTAGTTGGGCATGTGCCTCGGACATTGGATTGGCCACGAGGCGTGGCTCAGGCATCGGACTGACCGAGATGTGCCTCGGACATTGGATTGGCCGCGAGGCGTGGCTCGAGCATTTGGATTGGTTGGGGCATGACTCGAACATTGAACTGGTCACAAGGCGTGGCTCGAGCATTTGATTGGTCGCGAGGTGTGACCCGGACATTGGATTGGCTGAGCAGCACTACTCGAGTACTGGGGACTGGCCTGGCCGAGCAACATGGCTCGAGTGCTGGCTTGACAGAGCAGTGTCACTCGAGCCCATGTTTGGCCGAGCAGCTGCTTGGACATCGATTGAACCGACTTGCTGCGCATGACAGAATCAAGCTGCATTGCTCGAGTAGCACTAGCTTGGCTGAGCAGCATCACTCAGGCCCATGTTTGACCGAGCAGCTGCTCGGATCTCAACTGAACCGAGCAGCGATTTGCTGCATATGACCGAACTGAGCAGCGACTAGCTGCACATGATTGATCCGAGTAGCGATTTGCCGCACTTGACTGAACCAAGTAGCGACTGGCTGCACATAACTGAACTGAGTTGCGTTGCTTGAGCAGCACTGCTCGAGCACTGGCTTGGCCGAGTAGCATCACTCAGGCCCATGTTTGGTTGAGCAGCGGCTCAGACCTCGACTGAATCGAGCAGCGATTTGTTGCACATGATTGAACCGAGCAGCGACTTGCTACACATGACTAAACCGAGCTGCGCTACTTGAGCAGCATTGCTAGAGCACTGGCTTGGCTGAGCAGCATCACTCGGGCCCATGTTTGGCCGAGCAGCGGCTCGGACCTCGACTGAACCGAGCAGCGACTTGCTGCACATGACTGAATCGAGCTGCGCTTCTTGAGCAGCACTGCTCAAGCACTAGCTTGGTCGAGTAGCATCACTCGAGCCCATGTTTGGCCAAGCAGATGCTCGGACATTAAATGAACTAAGCAGCGATTGATTGCACATGACTGGCCAAGCAACACTGCTCAGGCACTAGGGATTGGATTGGCCGAGCAACGTAGTTCGAGCATTGAACGAACTGAGTAGAGACTGATTGCACATGACTGGCCAAGCAACGTAGTTCGAGCATTGAACGAACTGAACAGCGACTGATTGCACATGACTGGCCGAGCAACACTGCACGGGCACTGGGGATTGGATTGGCCGAGCAACACTACTCGAGCTCATGTTTGGCCAAGCAGTTGCTTAGACATTGAATGAACTGAGCAGCGACTGATTGCATATGACTAACCGAGCAACACTACTTTGGCACTAGAGATTGGACTAGCCAAGCAACGTAGCTCAAGCATTGGCTTGGCTGAGTAACACTACTCGGGCCCATGTTTGGCCAAGCAACTGCTCGAACATTGAATGAACTGAGCAGTGACTGATTACACATGACTGGCCAAGCAACACTACTCGGGCACTGGAGACTAGACTGGCCGAACAATATAGCTCGAGCATTGGCTGAACATCTTGGGAAACATCTCCTTTTTTCTTTTTTTTTAATTTGCACATCTTGGGCTCTTCTTTTGGTCTTATCATGGCGGGCCTTCTTCTTTCCCCAATCTACTCACATGGGTAGCTCTTGGATGGGCCACTTGTGCTTCTGTAGCTTTATATTGGTTGGCCCATTAGAGCATCTTGGGAACGGTCGCTAGTGGTCTCTCGACCAGTGACCAAAAGAACCTTGAAGGTCGTAGGCCCATCAAGAATGCTTGCATAACCAAAGAGGGGTGGGCATCTGAAATCCCTCGGATCTTAGTAGCAAAGCGGGCGACGAAGAGGGAGAGAGATTCATCCTCCTTCTGCCTTAGCTCGAGGAGCATGGTCGCGGACGGTTTAGGTCGCGCGTTGGCTAAGAAGTGAAGCTTGAGTTCCCTTGCAAGATGATCGAAAGACGAGATCGATGATGGCCTCAATCGACTGTACCACATCCAAGCCGAGCCTCGAAGGGTGATAGGAAATGCCCGACACATCAAGGTGTCATAAGTGCCATATAGGGCCATCTGGGCCCGGAAGGTGGCGACATGCTTTGCTGGATCAGAGCCACCATAATAGGCCTCAAACATCGGGAGGTGAAAGTTAAGGGGGATAGACTTATCCTGAATTTCTTGGGCAAAGCGAGACCCGATCAAGGTACTTTCCCTGAGTTCCTCCTTAGATTTATGGAGTTTCCTTTGAACCTTGTCCAAGCATCGATTCACCAATCGCAACTAGGCCCAGAGCGAGTCGTCCGCCGAGTCGAGCGATAGGGTGTTGGCTTCGGGGAAGGTCGAGGTAGCGCATATGGGCACAGGGACATTACGCTCTGCTATTGGCCTCGGGTGTCTCAATTGCTCCCCGATTGGGGAGTGGACATTTGGAACCAAAGACGGATGGTCGACCAGGGTGGCATTGTGAGGTGTAGGGATGAGCGTAGGTTGGATCATGGGCGACAGCCATGGGGGGCGAATCATTTGCTTAGCTAGCTGGGGTATGAGGGGTGCGATGGTTTACATCATCTCAACTAATGCTTGCACTTGGTGGGTGAGGTTGAGGAACGCCTCGACCGAGACAACAGGTTGTCCAATGATGGTCTCGGGAGGCAACAACCCAAGATCATTAAATAGCCACCAATAGCGACTCAGGGTTGCGACCGAGATATTCCCTTATATGCTCGGAGGAAGTAAGAGTTTCCTTACAAACCCGAAGGTCGAGTGAGTCGGGGGTGGCTCTTCTTCGGGGTGCTCTCTCGGGTTGCTTGGTTGGGGGCGTCCTTGCAATATCGAGCCCTTCCTCTATCGCCAAAATGTTGGTGAACCTTTAAGCCATGGTCGAGGTGTCGGCATGGCTCGGTCCGGTCCCGGATGTACAAGGTTGCCAATGTGGATGCTCGGGTGGTGAGGGCGAGCGTCAGGTCGGGTTGGGTTCGACCCTCGTCCCTCAAGCGCAATCTTCTCTCTTGGCGAGTGGCATGCTTCTTCGCTGTTGGACTTCTGCACACAGGTCAAGGTTGGGAGGGGGATTTCCCGACTTGACTCCTCCGAAGCTTAAGTTAGCTTTTGGTGAAATGAGAAAGAGTTGAGTGTTCGAAGTCTCCCCCTCCCTGATTAAGGAGGGTTAGCTTTTATACTTGCGAGGATGAGTTGGTCGTACAGGGTCAATTAACTGTAGCCAGCTCCTCGGGCGACCGACTTTAGCTTTTGTACGAGCACCGATCGACCTGCACGGATCGACGTCGCACGGCGCCGCCCCAAGCTTTTCGGGATGACTGTACCTTGATGATATCGTTCGTACGGAGGGGGCGGCAAGCGATTGCCCACCACGTGTGTGATGTGCGCCACATCGTACTTGAGGTTTCATGTCTGCATTGTCGTATCTGCTTACCAGAGTCCAAGTGAGCAATGCCAAAATATGTCCTATCAACTGCTAATTGCAGTAACATCTCAGTTCATCATTTCAGAAAGACCAATCTTGATGCTCTGCCCATATGATTCACAGGAGAAGTAGAAGGATCCAAGGACTCCTAACTCAAAGAACTCATGATGTTTGCTTCAATAGCTTTATTCTGCTAATACAAAATCAAATCAAAGAAAGTCCTCTCTCTCTCCACAGCAAAAAGGAAAGATGTTGGCCATTAAAAGGACTGAGACCTACAATGGTATGTTCACTGTTGCTTAGTTCATGTTTTCCACTTTTTGATGCTCGTATTCAATCAATTCAACAAAAACTTAGTTCTTGACTGGCCAATTTTTAATCCCAAGCTGACAGCATTATTCTTATTAAGCTTGTTCTTTTCACTTCCCCTGTGCATTTGCTAGCCGTGTCTTGGATGCCGAGGGTTCTTCTTCCGAATATTAACAAGATTTCTAAGATTTTTTTGTGACACAAAGATCCTAATGCTACAGGTCTTGTTTCCAGACCCTTAACCTCACTGCTACTGCTCTTCACTCCAAAAGAATCCTCAATTATCTGTCCAGATCAGATGGGATTTGATTTAAAGTTGTCAGTTCTTCATAGCTAACAACAAACAATGCTGATATTATCTGTCAAATCTAGCTTTCATGGCAACTTAAATAAACAAAAGCAGAAAAGAGTTTCCAATCAGTGACACTCTGTTCAAAAGAAAACCTGCCTTTTAAAAAGGAATGGTATCTTTTATAAATTATATATGTATAAATGTACAATTCATGTTCATGGAGCAGAGGGGAACTGTTAAAATGAAGTTAAGACTTATCAATCACTGCTAATGGCAGCAATGACTTCAAGGTTTGGTACAACACAAATGGTTAGGGTTTAGGACAGATAGCAGTCATAGTTCATATCAAACATCACACTAACATTCTACCACATAGATTCACTTACAAAACCATCTGCAAAGATTTTCATCTTTGGGAAAATAAAACTCACAAGTAACTTCAAATATAGTTCGACTATATGTTGATAATCTGAATAGGGTATTACAGTAGTAAGTAAAACATGATGCAGATATCACACCATCCTAAGGTAATAAGATTTGATCTATAGCAATGGCAAAGCTGAGGTAGTTCTGCCTTTCCAGCTGAATGAAAGGGCAAAAAGCAGTTGCTATTGGTTAGCATCAGCTTTCTTCATAGTTTCAGAACTGGTAGAATTGTCTTCTTAAATGAAAGCCAACCAGACAAGGAAACTATTATCTTGATACCATAAATGGAACCCCTACAAACCAAAATTATGAAGCATTCGTCGAGACACCGCAATAAGCCTCAGGGAGCAAATGATGCAAAGCAATAATAGAATGAGCCCAGTTAGTGACTAATTAAAAGTATTGTGCACTTTTCTTGAGCCGATTCTTACTGAATTGATTACATAAAATGGAACTTCTTATATGAGTTTTCTTTACAAACAATTAAGTAGTGATTGATTGAAGGTTCGAAATGATTGACTAGCAGAGCAGCTACCTTGACCAGAGAGAATTCTTCCTTTTGCCTGCACCTTTGGTATGCTTTAGCTTCCATTTACTAGATCTACATTCTGGAGTAGCCTCTGTAATCTTCATATTGTTCCATAAACTCGTCATTGAACTTCTTGAAACTAGTCATGATTGCCGGCATGTCTTCTTCTGCTGGCAAGATGGTCGTCCTTAGATGGAAAACCCTGTCAAGAACGAAAGATTTGTTGACTAATTCTTGTGTGACCTTTATTCTGTGCTCTCAAATGAAGTAAATTTGGAGGTGTATTACAAATAAAAAAAAAAGACCTATCATATCACAAACGTTGGTAAAAATTCATAAATTCATTGAGGAGAATTTGTCTAGATTGATAGAAATGCAAAAATGTTTAACTAAGCTTGATTGAAGAAATTGTAGAGATATAGCAGAAGAAGAAACTTCTGAACAAGAACCCAAAGCTTTGTCAACCAGCATCAATTGATGACTTGGATCCCTCTTGTCTAGAGTTGTCATGAAATCCAGAGCAAAAGATTAAAAAGGGTTCAATATTTTTCCATAAACAATAATTGAACTCTATACCCTCAGGTTTTTAATCCCTTCTTTTTAGTGGACAGATATCAGTCCTTGGCAATCATGCCTCCATATGAACTTTCTAGTTCAGAATTACTACCAAAATATGACTCAGTATTGCTTGAATGATTAAATTACCATTGCATAATCAGGACAACAGAACTTTATAGGTGTAACCTCAAGCACTGCACAGGTAGCTTACAATCTAATCACCTTGCCTTTCTGTGCTAAAACACCAGATTTTCATGGATCTACTTAGATTGTTGTATATTCATTTATGGGAACTATAATTCATTGGATATCAAATTAGAGAACTAGAATTCTTTTTCAAGAATAATATGATGATTAATATGTTCAAAAAATAACTCAAGCAACTGAGTAAGTACCCTTCTTTTTGGCCAAATCCTGAGCCTGGAACTGTGGAAATTCCTGTAGCTTCCAAAAGCTTAAGGCAATAGAAAACATCAGGAGCCTTGCCAGCACTTTTTGCAGCTTCAATTGCTCTTGGTGGTAAGCGTATTTGTGGAAATGAATACATGGCTCCTACAGTTAGCTTCAAAATTAGTGGCAATGTTCCATGTTGACATAAATTTAATAGAACTCAGAAGTCAGAAATACAGTGAACATCAGTATTACCTTCTGTAAAGTTGCACACAACATTTCTGCAACTATTAAACCCATCAGTCATTATATGGGCTCTTCTTTTCAGAGACTCAAGGATTGCCTTACTGTACCATAATAAACAGCACGTTGTATTAAGTATATTAACCGTGCTCAGTCATATAACAAAGAGCTACATTCAGTATTGGCAGTACAAAAACATACAAACATTTAAGCATATCAATAACTTCTATTTTCTTAGCAAAAACTAAGTAAAGTTGGTCTTTCCATTTTCTGTTTATCTAAATTTTCTGCAATAAGATGCAACATAAAAAAAATTCTCTCCAAATCAATGGGTAAATTATTGCCAACCAATTAGATGGTTAACGGTAGTTCTATTAAATGAGTTGAGCAGTAAATTTTTATCAAAGCAAATGATACCTCTGAGAGCTTCATGTAACTTAGATACCCATCACAAAACCTTATTTGACATGAGAATATAAAGCTGCCTCACATATTTAAACCCAGAATCAAAATGTCATTATCTCAATCAATGTTTAGGCAGTTAATCTAGAATCATAATTTTTATGTTTAAAAACTACTTTCCTTCTGGGAAATCATAGATAGCTAGGTTTAGGAGTAGACATAGCATAGTAAATCTGAGGACCTTCGGTAGGTAGTGCAATTGTCCATGTTGCCATGTTGAAGGTGCTACTAGTATGCAGTATAGCATAGTCATAGGGCAATTGCACCAAATAATTTGCATAAGCAAGATTCAAAATAATGATAGTGTAGATAAATTGATAGATAGGAAAAAGATGCTAAAAATTTTATTCTACAATGTGCAGCTGATTTTCCTTGAATGGCTCTCAACAACCTTGAACATGACGCAGAGTAGCGAAGTTTCTATCAACATTTTTCCAGCATTTATATAAATGATCAGCTGTTTCTATAGGAGTGTTTGTAGTTTGTACCATTTTACCAAGATAAATTACACAAAATTATTTAACAAAAGCTGAATATTATTGGTTTAGGGTTACACTTCAAAGACTTCAATCACACAAGCAATTTAGTCAACTAAAGCCATTGGGTTTATTGTTGTCTATAGGCTACACTTTCAAGCATCAAGCTCAAGTGACTAAGACCAAATACACAATGATGCTGCATACATTTTAAGCAGACAAATTATATATATAAAGCAGTGTAGCCAACATTTGTTTGTAATGGACTGAAACATCATCGATTTTTAATTTTTGTAATGTTGATGCATTTAGAAACAAAAGATTTTTGAATGCTAGAAGCAAAAACCTTCATCCTAGAAGTTGCTTATCATACCTCTCTGCAACAAACCTCAAGTAAGAAATATCTCCTGGTTTGAGGGGGTTAACCATCAGCCCCATCTGAAAAGTAAACAAACTTCTTATCTCATAATATAACAAGTGTTGTACAAGGAAAAATCAAGCTTTAAAGTAAACCAAGTTGACAAGAAAAATTAAACTTACGAAGATCTGTCCAGGAACATTTGGACTGAGCGAAACTGATGCAACCTTGTAGATCTCATCTACAGTCTGTAACAAGTTTAAATCATACAGAAAATTTGAATTATAGAATTGAGAACAATCGACTATCCTTAGCATAAGTCATCTGGTTATGGTAGCAAAAGTGTAGACGGTGATTCACGCAATGTATCCTTTATCATATGTAATTCACAGAAAAAAGCATGCATCAGCAAAGAACAAAATTACCTTAGCAGGAATGTTAGTCATTTCAAAGTATCCTCCACGCTGACCACACTCTCCCCAGTATCCCTTCGATACAGTGTGAAAGGACACAAGTTGGACCTCTTTACTGATAGGTGGGCTCATGTCCAACAATATCTGCAGAATTTAATAGTTGTTAGGCAAAGTAGAACCCATTATATATAGTGCTTACAAGAATTTATAAGATATGAACATGCAATTTGGCGTCCATACTTTTCTTGCACTTATGAAAGGTCTCTCGTCTTGATATATGTTCTGTTGATAAACTTCATCAGCAAGCAGGACTAGGTTCTCTTGGAAGCAAAATATTAACAATTCGTTTAAATTGGCTTCACTTAGACATTGGCCAGTGGGGTTTCCTGGGTTGATAATAACCATAGCTCGAACCTGTGCCCACAACATCATCATTTACAATTCTGAATAAAGTTCAAGAAGCATTCATTACATATGAAAAATATGGAATTCTATAAGCACATTTCTATACCATGAAAATAAATGAGAACTGCTATATGATTAAGCCACTGAGAACAGTATTGGTAACAGGTACAAATTATATGTTAATAGAACTGAATATTTGCTGCTTTCTGGTTCTTTACTTCAACATTCAGGTGGAAGCGACTTATTATGTATAATTGAGAAAATAATCTATCATGATGAGATGAACTCAAACCCATTCAATCGAAAGGAAACACAGAGGTTGGTCTTAATACCTAGTGTGCTAGAAAAATGTTCTCATGGCATGCATGCAATTCTGGTACTAAATTATTTCAACCAAATATAGCTTGATAAGTTGTCATGTCTTTATCTTCTTTATGAAGTCATACTTTTAAGATAGAATGGAGCTAAAAAGTTTACGTGTTAGATTTCATTATGACGATCCATAAGCTCCGTCATTTGAAACAGTATCTAAGAATGAGTTAACTAAATATAGGCATCATATTTAGCAGATGATGCTTAGCAACCAATCAAGATTCATGTGAAACAAATAATTTCAACCAAAACTAAATTACTGACAAGTTGAACTGAGATAGATGGAGGGTTGGATTATTAAAAAATACCATAATAAATATAATTCTTCATGTTAATAGTTACAGATGTATAATGAGAAGTTCTATGAATTTGATTAGACAGTCACCAACATCAACAATAATATTTTTTTAATCACTTTAAGAAGAACATAAAGCTATGCAAATTTATGTAAATTGGAAGTATTACTAGCTTACAGTAATTCCTTTCATCCGAGCAGCTGCTACAGATTGGCGAAGATTGTTAATGTCAAGACCCCAATTGGCCTCCTCTTCTAAATAATACGGAACAAGGGACCCACCAAACAAGGATATTGCGGCTGAATAAAGAGGGTATTGTGGAACTGGAACCAAAATCTGCCAATATATAGTTGTTTAATCTCTACATCTTATTAGCAAAAAACTACTTATGCAATCGAATAGCAGCCAAGAGACAAGTATCAAGTTTTCTCTTCTTGAGCTTTCTATAAGAACATGGTAATAGACTCTTGAGGAATCTTACACCATCTTTCTCATTTCTGATTAGAGTATTTAAGATCTGCATGACACCTTTGCTAGCTCCATCGGTGAGATATATTAGCTCAGGATCACTGCAATTAGTGAATTGCATAATAAGTTAGCAGCCTGGTTACTTTGTGAGAATGTACTCAGCTTGGTCGTCATCTTGTTACCTAGGATACCCATCACGCCTTTCAATAAACTCAGCAACTTCTTTCCTGATTCCGGGAAGACCTCGAGAATCACTATATGCACCTGATTGCTCGAAGAAAATTGTAAATCTTATCAAAATTCTCAGAGCTAAAATTCTCTGAACAATATGTCTTTCATGTGTTGCATGACAATTGCCGATAAAAAACAATAGGAAGCTAAAATATGAGACTGAAAAATTAAGAACACCAATAAACATTTCACATGAAAATTAAACACCCTAAATTGTAGCTAATATGGTAGAAAAAAGCTAAGCTATGTATTGCAGTCTGGCAGCATACAAAGAAAAAAGAAAAATCTAGGATACCAACATGCAAGTTTCAGACCTCAATGATACCGATTAGTACATATTGGTATTTACCAGTTCGATCAAATATTTATATCGAAGCATTACTCAATTGGTACAATAATATTGATTTTTATTTATTATTTTATCTAATGATATGGAGTGACACAAGTCAGTGTACCGCCCAGTATACTGACATCACATAAGTCTGGTAGATTATCAAACCGGTGTCGGACCGACATTTGCTGGGAAGAGAACTCCTTAAGTATATATTGGTATTTCCTTAAGCATAGACAAGGTTGCAATAGAGTACCTAAACCACCCGAAGTCAGTGAAAGATAATGCTTAGCTCTTGCGATGGCATCTGCTGGGAAGAGAATTCCAACATGAGGATCATCCAACAGAAATGGAGCTTGGCATAGGGCTACGACCTGCGAAAGAGTTTAATTTACAAAAAAAGAAGAGAAATCTAAGCCAAAGATCTTCATGAAAACAAAGCAGGTAAAATTGCTTCATTTAGAAAAAAAAAATGTCACCTAGTGGACTCTTTTAAGTTTACGATTGTCGATAAGTTTCTCAAGCAAACACAGAAGTACGATAAAGACATTCATACTTGTAAAGAAGGAAAAATAAATGTATTTGAACAGTTACGCATCAACTAGTTTATTAAAAGGATAAAAAGGACCTGGCGGGGGAATGTTAGTGGCTTCTGTCCCAGGGCATGAGGATTCCCCACATTTGTGAAGATAATCTGCAAATGACAGAAAAATTCAAATTGATAAAAAGATGAAACAATGATTCTCATGCAAATCATTTTTCCATGTCATGTCAACTTAAAACACTTCTCATGAAAATTGAAGTCCAAATTGCAACCTGAACTTATATCTCAAAGAGAACAAAGTTTAAACAAGCGAAAAGAAATAAAATATTAACTCAAAACTCGATCATTCCGACAAAGATCATTGTTTTCTCTCTCATACATGACTAATTAGCAACGTTCGTGAGCCTGAATCCTGACACGACAAAACCAAAGATAGCAAGTGAGAGAGCGTAACAAAACCTTCTTCCCTTCCTTCTGCAGCTCCGAAGCCCGAAGGTAAAGCTCGCCTCTGACAGCATATGCCACCTTCTTCACATTCTCGTTCAGCGACTCGTAGTCCAGCGGCTTCGGCGACATTCTTGACATACGAAACCAAGAAATCCATCAGTCTAAACTTCTAAACCCCATCAAAATGATAACTTTTTCACCCAAAAACAGATATTTTGATTCAATTAGCCATCCAAATACGATTAAAACCAAAGGTTCCGTCTTTTCCATGCCACAACAACACTCGTCATAAACGAACTTTTCCATCCAAAAGATGAAACTTTGAGGCACTTAATCATCCAATTGCAATAAAAAGGTTCGATTGCACGCGATCGGATGAGATTACCTCTATGAAATCTCGAGGACCGATGGATGAGAGAGAGAGGGCAGACTGTCTGACTGGGCTGGGGTAGCAAGAGTTCAAAGCCGCCACTGCTCCAAGGCTATAAACCAAAAGGGGGCCTGAAATAAATATATGTTGGGTGTCCTTCAGGGCAAAAAAAAGTATACAAGGGATGTGTTTTATGTGGATCATTCACCAGAGGATAATGTGGAACACAGTGGCCTCACCTTTCTTTTTAGTTCTACTTGTTGATTCCATTTGTGGAGCAGAACATGTCTTCATCTGTCATTTTATAATATGTGTGGATTATGAGTCACAAGGTGAGAGAAAAAAAAGGAGGATAACGCAACTGAACTGGAATTGAATCAAAGCCACAGGAGATAAAGAGGGATAGGCTATGAACTCAAAGAGTGTGGTGGAGGATGCAAACAGGGAATTCCTGGTAGAGAGACTTTGGAAGACTTGAGAGGGAGAAAGAAGAGGGCTTCTTTGAAATTGCAAGAGAGGAATTTAATTATATATCTTTACAAATAATTTTTTGTATTATGTTAAACTACTTATAAGATATTTTTACACAGATTTGAATGGCCTATTATTTGCGCTAATCACCAGAATGTCTAAACATTTTATTGATAAGGCTGCTTTTGATATATAAAAGATGCACAAAGTTTGTGTGTGTGTGTGTGTGTGTGTGTGTGTGTGAAAGAGAGAGAGAGAGAGAGAGAGAGGTCAACATAAAGAGTTTGGTGGAGGCTGTAAAGAGGGATTTGCTGGTGGAGAAACTTAGAAGATTTGAGAGGCAGAAAGAAGGGATTTAAAGTCCATTAAATTGAATTGATCAGACTCTTGTGGAGACAAGTAAAGGACAAAGCTTAGATGTCATTTGGTTTGAGGAAACAATTCACCAAGCGTGTAGAACTCCTGAATAATTATTGATAAATATGGTCTGCTATTGTTCATATTTCCAAGCATTAATTAGTATGATTTTATGTGCATGAAATTGCATTCACAATTAAGCTGAAGTTTGAGAAACAACTAATTGTAATAAGCTATGGGTAGCATCATGCTGACATAGACCATCAAAGTCAACGCAAGAAGGTGCACTTCATCAAGAGTCAGATAACATATCGTTGGAAAATAGTAATATGCTTAAAGGGTAAACATTTCCAGGTCAACAAGCAAAACATTCTTTTATGGGACAATTTTAAAAGCCTTGGGACTTAAATCAGTATGACAAAGGAGTATGTTAATCAATAAACAAGGTTAGCATGCTCCATTCCATCCATCTTTTTATTGATTTCTGATGCAAACTTTCTGTTGACTCTGGATTCTTTGGAGTTTATTGGGACAGCCATGTCATTGAAGTGTTGTAATATACATCCTCCAGAAATGGAACACTAGCCTGGAAAATATTGCACACATCATGAGACAAAGGAAAAATCTAATGCCGAATGTCTCTCTTGCATTTTCGGACAGTAGGCCAAAGCCTGAAAGCCACACAAGATGGAGGAGAAGCAGAACCATAGCATCGAGTCATCAACTATACTTATTTGGATAGCTCACCAGCTCCTGTCGATCACTAGCAAGAGAAGAATTTGGAGTCCCAAGAGATTCTTGTTATTTCAATATCAGTATGTCCATAAAAGAACCGGTGTTAGTAATATAAGTTAAGCTCAAAGTCCTGATGAGGTTCCACTTTGACACATCCTTGCAGATCTGAACTTTAGTTGATGAAGATGTCTGAATAGCAATATGCCAGAGACAAGGATCCACAATATACATTTCATAGAAATAACCATAGTGGGGACTAGTCCAGATTGCTGCATCTGAGAGAAGAGTTCATGAATCTTTTCTGCTTTCCATGCAAACGCACTGATAGATAGAGTTCCAGGAGACCAAACATTTAGAATTCAGCCCATCAAAAATCAGCACAGGCATATATTGCAACCCATGTATCATGGAAGTCACAAGAACATGTCAGCTTCATATCAGATCTGCAAATAATCGTGTGAGTATGCATTAAGCACTTGATGAACCTAAAGCTGTATAGAGTCAACAAAGACAATAGTGTAACCGAGACAGGTGCCAAACATTATGAGATGACAAACTGAGATAGCCTTGTTTACTGGGCCATAATTGGAATAGTCTGATATACTATGCAGCCATGCCGAGTTTGCCAGTTCTTTCATATAGATCAATTGCCTCAACAAAATCGGAATCTTGATTACACTGCTATCAGAAAGTTAGCAGCAAACTCATAAGTGAAACCTCTTTCGATTACAATTTTGTGAATGTAGTTTCTTTCACCCTCATAGCCTCACTAAGCAATCCCAGTGGATGTGGCATCTTCTGCTCTTGCATAAATAACTTTCAAATGGATTCACCATACTTCATCAAAAAACATTTGCAATACCAGCGAAGCAGAGAAATTTCCAACATAAAAATCCATTTGAAATCCCAAATTAACCGAATGCACATGGATAGCCTGTCCATCATCAACGACTCTTCCCCAGATTGCAGATACGTCGATGGTGTTTCCTTGAGGGTGGCAAGGCCCAGATGGTGGTCCTCCGTCAACAAATTACATCGATTAGAAATCTCTCCAACCAAAACTGCATTGAACAGACCCAGAATCATAGCATTCCATGATACTATAACTCTTAGTTCGAAACATATTAATAATAGGTCACAAATGTGATAGCCACTATGATAAAAATAAATGCACCTTAATTGCAGTTGCAAAACGATTATCAATATAAATGTAAACTTTTTAAACATTAATATTGGCTGTATCTTTCCATAGAATGGAAAAGGTTTTGATACCTGTACTTCTTGCATTCTTGATCCACATTGATCATCACTGATAGGAATATAGAAGTTACAAGCAGAAGTTGATAGGAAAAACAAGAAGGGATTGAACTGGAAAAAGGACCAAGTGTGCAATTAGAGTACTAGAGAATCACATACCTCTTCAATTTGAGGAAATGCTTGCAGTATACAGTAGGAAATTCTTCAATTTTCATAAGCCACGATGCCGCATGAACATCACATATATTTCATTCCATGTCCTTTTAATTTTAATATAGAATCATTCACTCTGAAATGCAACTCGTTACTTCTAGAATAGAGAATCTCTATCCAGTTTAAAATGCAATCTCACAAGGCTGGTATCCATAATCACAAAAAACCCTCAACCATGCTCCAGCCAGAAGCTTTCTTGAGCCCCGTTTTGTCAACTCTTTTTCTGATCTTAGATGCAACAATCCATCTTCCAGCCTCCGCATGCATGTTTGACAAAAGCAAATTGTATCCACGGTGGATGGGATCCAATTCAAGTACATTGTTAGCTGCTATCATTCCTATTTCTAAGTTACCTTGAATCCGACAAGCTCCTAATAGTGCACCCCAAGCATCCAATCCTGGATCCAAGGGGCCTTTCTCCAACACTTCATGTGCCTCCTTAAGCCTTCCACTACGGCCAAGAAGGTCAGCAAGGGAGGAAAGGAGCTCCCTGTTTGGTATGACTGAGTGGACACGTGTCATAAGATCGTAATAGTGCTTCCCCTTCTCTACATTTCCCACATGGCTACAAGCTGATATAATATTGAGAAAAGTAACTACAGTAGGAACTTTGCCAGATTGCTGCATCTCAGAGAAGAGTTCATGAACTGCCTCTGCATTTCCATGCACACCATAACCCTGAATCATAGAATTCCATGACACTGTTGATTTAGATTCCAATCCATCAAAGATCAACCGGGCCATGCTTAAATCACCACATTTTGCATATCCATATACTAGGGAAGTCCCAACGAACATGTCAGATTCATAACCAGCTTTGCATATAACTGTGTGGATCTGCATTAAGCAATTCAAAGAACATAAAGTTGTACAGGCACGAAGAAGACATAAAAATGTAACCAAGTCTGGTGCAACATTCTGTAACTTCATGAGATGGTAAACTGGCATAGCCTTGTTTGCTAGACCATAGTTGGAATACTCTGATATCATAGTATTCCATGTAACTGTGCTGAGTTTGCTAGTTCTTTCAAAGACACTGATTGCCTTGTCAAAATCATGGAATCTTGCATGCATTGCAATCAGTGAATTAGCAACAAACTCATCATCAGTAAAACCTCTTTCAGTTACATATTTGTGAATGTAGTTTTTTTCTTCTTCATATCCTCTCTGAGCAATTGCCTTTATAACTCCCACAACGGCTGTTGCATCTGGCATAAAACCATCCTGCTCTTGCATAAGATAGAAAAGCTTCACTGATGTCCTAGGAAAGCCATTATGGACACAGCAGTGAACCATTGTGTTCCATGTTACTCTATTACGAACTGGAATCTTCAGGAACAAGTAACAAGCTTCAGTTACAGCACCACATTTAGCATAGTGTTCTAGCAATGATGTGATAGCAAAAACATTGTAATCATGTTTATTTCTGAGCATAAATCCATGAATAACCTTGCCCGATCTCAAATTTAGTGTCCCAGTACAAACAGAAAGCATGTTTACGATAGTGACAGCATCTAAACTACATGCATTGACATGCATACTTCTGAGATGTTCAAGTGCTTCTGAGAAACACATATTACGAACGTATACAGAAAGCAATGCATTCCAGCAGACAGTGTCATTTCTTGTTTTAGATACTAGATGCTCGAAGCTTTTGTGAGCTAAATCAATTTCTCCACAGTCACCATATGCAGAAATAAGCGAACTACTGATGTAAGTATCGGAATGAAATCCCATCACCATAACAATGCAATGTATGCACATGATATGCGTTCTGCCTCCTCCTAATAGACTAACAGCTTGCAGAATGCTCACCAAGAGATCAGAACTAACTCCTAGCTCACTAAAGCTCATGCACCTAACCAAATTAAGAACTTTATCAAGGCACCTCATCTGAACATAACCATTAATTAGAATATTC
The DNA here is from genome assembly GCA_001649415.1 of Musa itinerans. Taxonomy (NCBI): domain Eukaryota; kingdom Viridiplantae; phylum Streptophyta; class Magnoliopsida; order Zingiberales; family Musaceae; genus Musa; species Musa itinerans. The sequence continues at coordinate 232,775 of LVTN01000092.1, read as the reverse complement.
CAAGAGACAATATTTCTTGCTTCCATCTTATCAAAAATGGATTGGGCAGATTCCATCATTCCACATTTGCAATAAAATAGAAGCAGAGAATTTTGCTCATAAACCTCCATTTGAAATCCCAACTTAACCAAAAGCCCATGGGTAGCCTGCCCATTATCAATGGCGTCTTCCCCGATTTGTGCACATACTTGTAGGACTGTCTCTAAGCTGAAAAGATCCGGATGGTACTCCTCCCTCATCAAATTAAACAATTCCAAAGCTCTCCAACCAAAACCACATTGAGCTCGTCCTGTTATCATGGCATTCCATGATACGATATCTCTTCGCAACATCCTCTCAAAGATTCTCTCCGAGATATGAGAATCGCCATTCCTGTTGTAGTATACAACAAGAGAATTACCCAAGAAGGTGTCCACAAGTTGAAGATGCCGAACAGCATAAGCATGTACAGATTGCCCGAGCCTCTTGTCTTCAACACCACCACAAACCTGAAGCAAAACAGAGAGCGTGACCGTATTGGGCCTCATACCGCAGGACGCCATTTCACAGGCCATAGACAGCGCTTTCTGTGCATCCCCGTTACGAGCGCAGCCAGAGAGCATCGCGTTCCATGCCGCTGCGTCTCTCTCCGGCATTTCGTCGAACAACCTACGAGCAGTTGCGGAATCGGAGCACCTGGAGAACGCATGGACCAATGCGGTGGCGACGACGACATCGCGTTGGTAGCCCGACTTGGCGATGTGGGCGTGGAGGGAAAGGGCCGTGGAACGGGAGGAGACAGCGGCCGCAGCCTTGAGGAGGGCGAGGTAGATTGGCCGGTCCGGCCTCACGGGCTGCGCTCTGGAGGAGTGAAAGAAGAGGGAGAGAAGGCCGCAGTGATCTCCTGCATGAGCGAGGGCTCCGAGTCCCGAGGCGAGCGTGTACTGAGCACGAGAGCATCCGCTCATGGCTTCAGCATTTCTCTATATACACCAAATATATCTATAAACGTCTGCTTTACCCAAATGGGCGTTACTGTTGACGCTGATCACAGCCGTCCATTGTGAATCTGACCCCACATCACCCCATAATAGTTTACTCCATCAACATTATATATATATATATATATATATATAGTAATTAGAAAAAAATCTTTCTTTTAAATCTGTATTACTTTGAAATCATTATCTTTTCCCAATAAATTCTTGTTAAACCACGTGCCTCCGGCCCACATGTTTGGCCGATCGCTGCTAGTTTAAACTCTACTTGGACTTCCCAAGTACAACCAGCAACTCTTCCACCCTCTCTCGTGTTGCCAAAACCAACGGCAAAAACGTATATATATATATAAAATAGCAATAACATAATTTTGACTGCATCAATTCGATCTCATTTTTTATTTTTCTTTGAATAAAAATTTGCCCTGTATTTATCACATCCATATTTGAAAGCAGTAATAAGCATTCACCAAATATGTCACTACTACTATTTTGGTACCATTGCTTGATTAATATTTAACCTACAACAAACCACTGACAATATCCATTGTGGATTAGTAGCAATGTTGATGCTAACAAAGCTTGGATTCATTTTTGCAAGTTGATATTTATGGCTTTGAACAACTTAATTGAGGGAAGAGTTGTGATCCACATCAAAAGGATTTGATGACATAGAACACAAACTTGCTACATAGGTCCATATTCAGATTATGAATTCTCTTCCATACTGTACAAATGGACTGGTTAAATCAGCTCATGTAAAGTGCAGTCTCCATGATACATAAAGCTTGGATTCATTTTTGAGAGTTCAATATCTATGGCTTTGAACAACATAGACGTGGTAAGGTTTTGGAGTTTTGGCCTCCAGATTACACTGCTACGTAGAATACAAACAAGTTGAACTGACCCACATCAAAAGGATTTGATGATATAATACAAACAACTTGTGCCATACTATCCACATTCAGATTGTGAATTTTCTTCCTTTCAACATAAACATGTTGCGCACTGTGCTGCTCTGGTTCATTCGGTCTTGAGCAGCTGCAGAACTCATCATCGCATATGAAGTGCACGTCGCCTCTCGAATCGGTGGTTCACACGCAAATCTGGTGACTTTAGCTTTGTTCCTTGCTTCATTGATCTGTATATATTCTAGTCAGTAAACAGAAAGAGGAAAAAACCCTGAGTTTGGCTAATTGCTTCATTGCTCACTTTTGAGAGATGAATGGATTGTTGAATTTTGGAAGAGGCCTTGTGTGAGGCACCATTGTCCTCCTCATCTGCTTCACTGCCTTCTCTTCTTCAATCTATATCAGTACAAAATTTAAACAAGAAGAAATTATACCATTATAACCAATCTGTATTGAGATATGAAGAAGTACAAGTTGCAAAATAAGTTCAGTGATCACCATCTTTGCAGATTCCTGCTCTTCTCTTAATCTCTTACATCTCAATTCTTTCTCCTTAATCTGCAACGTGTATCAACATATTTCTGGGTGAGGTTTAACATAAAATATGTTACTTCAAGGTTTCTGCAATCTGACATAAAAACAGGTGACAGCAGCAGAAATAACTTCATCTTTGTAGGTATCATATATTAGATCATGTTATCCGTTTGTTTTATCAAGGAATCAGCGGGTAGCTAGCATTTGAAACTTGTTCTCTTTTACATTCTCTAGGTTTCTACAGTCTCACATCCATTTGTCAGTAGGTGAACAGTGAAGAGAAGGTAATATTTTAGGACTGACGCAGATGGAAGTGGACAATATAGTGTGATGCACAACTAAGTCAAGAACAGTAAGAAAAAGTAGCACTTAGAATTGAGATGGAAGGGAGTGAGTCAACACAGACTAGGTTAGTTATTAGTGGGGTAAAAATAATCAGACACACAAAAAGAGATGCATAAAACAATGATATTGATGATATTAATTTTCAGTAGAATCGTGCAAACCTTTCTATCAAACTCCGTTCTCTGTACAGATCTATGATCCACATGCAATACAAATTTCTGGACTTCAGTGAGAGGCTTTCTCTCTCTTTCTGGAAGTGGTAAATGGTCACTGCCATAACATCACAACATACTTTCAGTATTTCTACAAATAAAGAGAAAAAATTAAGAACTTATCAACATTGAGAATAGAGTACTTGTGCTTACAAATTCTTTATGGCTTGTGCTCTAAAGATTCTTTGTTGTGCCTCCTCTCTTTCTGTTCTTTCTTTCTCTTCCAACATTCTCAGCATCTCTTCTTCATGCCTTACCAGGCTCTCTAATTGGAAGGCTTCAGGCTTTGTGCACTGCTTTGGCTCAGGTTTGGGTGGTATCTGCATATACATGAAAAAGTCAAACGTATGAAAACGTGGAGACTCACATTTAGTTGTCATCGCATGAGTACAAAATTAAATGCATGAATAATAATACTCCTTACCACTGGATAATCAATGGCATATGGATAGGGGATTGCCTTTGGAATCCTAGCCCTCTCTTCTTCCAACTCTTTCTGCAAAAGCTGTTCTGCAAGTTGACTCTCTTTCTCAAGTCCTCGCTCCTGTAAGAAGGATGACATCATAAGAATCTTCCTTTATTACTAAAAAATGGAAAGCCAGCATTAGCAAACAGTGTTCACACACCTTGGTATGAAGATGAAAAGGATTTGGTATAGTGATTCTGGGAACTTCTTTCTTCTCATGATTAGAAGATTCAGAATGCAGTGAAAGCTAAAAGAATGCCAGAACATATGTGTCAGTAATTAGCTTACACTGACTTCAACTTAACCAAAATAAAACGGGTGACCCAAGGCTCCTGCTAATGTGGGGTCTGCCGGTCTGGGAGGGTCACTGAACAGCCTTCACTGTTTTCGTGAATTCAAATCCTAAACTCACACCAATTGTGGTGGTGTCAAGGCTTGCCCTCTACATGATAAATACTAAAAATCATTCTGACGTCCACCTTATCAAAGATCTCCACGACTGTTGCAGGAGGACCCAGCCTATCTTCTGTTGCAAAGTGAAACTCCTGAGGAATAGTTTTTTGGGGCTTTGGATTACAAAACATGCCTATTTCCCTTTTGCTCTCAAGAATCTGGATATGTTACATTGGTAAACACATCAATCTATAAATAAGAAAAAGGCAAAAATCATGGTACAACAGATGACTAACCTTCTTGTTAAGAGGTCTAGCCTTAAACTTTGGTATCTTTTCAAGTTCCTCCAACTCGGATTCCTGAGAACTTTTATTCCTGTAAATTCAGACAATCCTGTGAGCTTGCAGTGCAATATAAAAAAGAGAGATGTTTGGATGAACTATATAAGGCAAAAGATTCACATACTTCGGAGGTCGAGCTCTGAATGATGTTTCAAGATGAGGAGGTCTTGGTTCAGTAAGTCGTATGGGCTTGACCTGATTCTGCCGTATTGTGACATTTATTTACATCAAGTAACACTATACAAGTAACACCATCAACAAATAACAAAGAAGAAATGAAGAGATCTACCTGAACCACACCATCCAGCGAGGAGACAGCTGATGATGTTTCAGCATGTTGATTTGCTCTTTCCATTGTCTTGAGACGAAACTCCTAGGCAAGTTGATAAAAGAGTAAATCATGACTGTTAATTCCTCCACAGCTAATTATAATTCAAGAAATCCTACCTGAAAAACAGGTGGTTGTGGAATACTTCTGGGCAATGCAGGGAATGTAGGGGCTTCAAGAATCTTCAAAACGAAAGAAAACCTAAGTACAAGTTTGAAGCTTATGACTAAAAATAAAGTTTCTCGAGGAAAACAGGAAACCTTCTTATTCAAAGGTCGAGCTTTGAACTTTGGGATCTTTGCCAGCATCTCTTCTTCTAGTTCAGCAGAGCTCTTTATCCGCACTGCACGAACCCGGTGGGCTGTTCCTAGTTCTGGATCCTTTGGCCTCGTCAAGGTAAGTTTAGACCTTCTATGCACCGCTGAAGTTGTATCACTCTGAATGACATATTGTATGAGAAAATGGAGAGCTAAGCTTCATATCAGTGTGCAACTATCAGATTTAATCAGAATTAGAAGCAAAAAGCAATAGAACTTGCAAGACATAAACAAGTAAAGGACTCAGAAGTATGGATCAAGAACTATGTAAATAGAAGCAAGGTCTATTGAAGTTCAGAAGATAGTTAAACATAGTTACAAAATAGAGACTAATTTATTCAAGCAAGTTATGACCATAGGACCTTATTTGACCAGTAAAAGAAAGTTGCCAATTATAGAGATATCAACTTGGGGAGCTTATTAATTGGGATTATAAAGCTTGCCTACAATTCTAAACTATCATTGGCATGAACATTGTGTAACTTATCTACTGTAATTTTCTCTGTTTAGTCTTGATATCAACACATCTTTTTAAATCTGAAGGTAAATAAATAAAGTAATAAACCATAATGATGCATCAAATTTTTTATTGAAAGATATTGTAGAAGATTCTATATCAATCCTAGATTTACGTGGCCAAGGATGTTATAGCAGATTCCTAGAGACTTTAATAGGCAACAATCAGATCTACATACCTAGTAAGATCATATTTTGTACGATCTGCACAACACAGTCAAGTTCCATCTAGTGCTCACACCCACTACTAGAAAGTCACGTGTCTACCATATAACAGTGTAAATATAAATATATACAAGCCCTTGGATCTACTCAAAGCTCTTTAGAAACTATTTTCCAGGTTTTCAAGCAAAGTAACTGACAAACTATACCTGTGTTGAAGCTCAAACTAAGCTCGAGCTGATTCAAACAATCACTATGTATGTCATTTCAATTCTGCTATCAAACTCATAAATGTCTCATTTTAAAGAAGAACAAATTAATGTACTTCATTAAGCCTATAGTTGCAGAAGCTCATTTGCTTGTAAAATATAGGTAGTGCAAGTTCACACCTAACAGTGAAAGAAAATTCTTGGATTCTGTAACTTACATGTGAAAGTGATCTATTCTGAAAGATATCCAAGTCTCTAGTCCTAGACTGAAACTTATTAACCATCTCTGCAGCAGATACATATGGTGAAACTTCCTGTTTCAGCACGCATGTAACCCGGGTTAAGAGCAAAAAGCAGTTGCTATATCACAAGATTACAAACAGTTAGCAAATTACTAGCTTTAATTAAGAAATGTCATTTATACCTTCCGGAGTGATTTCTCTACATTTGTTAACATATCAGTGCCACCAGTTAAACCAAATCTTGACTTGTGATATAGCACTCCATTTTTAACATTGTGTATCTGCAGATAGTCATGTCAAAGGAAATGTGTATCAAAATAAATTAAAGCGAAAATTCCAAGTCAAGTCTAAATCTTACATAAAGATACTACCAAGATAACCTGTCTAAATCTTCCATCATGCAGTTTTTGCCTTTTCACAGCTTGATTTTCTTGTGCAATGTCATTACCCATGGAATTCTTTGCAGCAATATTACTAGGGCACCTAGGATAAACAAATATGACGGTTACAGGGATCCATGATCTGAATATCTTCTAAACGATATCATTGTCAACACAACACACTTACTTGATTTGCAAAAGAGTCGATGGCTGTTTAATCAGATTTGCAATTCTTTTAGCAGCTAAAGTCTTTGAACTACTTGGTGCTACTCCTTTCACTGGACTTCTCTGTGCTCTAGGAGTGCAAGCTTCAACTATTTCATTGTTGTTCACGATGCTGGGTGGCATTGCTTTTGTGGAACTTGCCTGTGCTGTGTATGTGAAAGCTGCTGATGCTGTCAATTCAGTCAAGTAAGATAATCAATGTGAGTAATTGAACCAAATTATTGGCAGCACGATGTTCCCATGTATCTAATTGATCATACCTACTGCCAGAGCACCACCTGAAAGAGCAATAGGGAACTCCAAAGGAACTTCTTTGTGGCTCAGAGTACCAGTTATTGTCACGGACGTTGAACTGTTACATGGCAAACTGCAATCAAAAGATTAAATAGCGAAAATTATATCAGTTCGGTTATGCTTCGAGTGAGTGCATGGGTGAGTGAGGACAAGCAGAATCGATAAGTCTATGAAGAGAAAACCTTATCTCCTGCTGAGAAACAATATTAGTCTGGCAACACTCAACTTCAGAAACCTGGACAAACAGATAAAACCCTTTAAAACTTGAGGACTAAGTGAAGTGAACAAATGAAGAGAATGGTTATTAATAAACCAGAATATTTTTTTGAACTTAGGAGCTCAAGAATATTATTTCTGACCTCTATTTCTGTGTCTTTTTTGGCTTTGATCTCCATGTCAGTTGCAAGCTTGTGCTGATAATTGCTGAATGCATGAGTAGAAGAAAAGTTCCAGTTTAGGTCTCAGCCAGTTAGCATATTTTGGGAGTCAATGGAGAGGAGAAGCAGAATTTATTTATCAGCATCGAAAGCAAGGAAGTCTACTAGAGTGACGAATTTTCAACCTTGCTGTGTTATCTACTTCAGGTGCTGGATCCGTTTGATGGCTATCTTTGGATGATACCTCGACCTGATAGTAATTGAGACAAACGAGTAGACAGTGAACAAATTATCTAAAAGGGCACCTTTACGCTCGACAAAATACAACAAAAGCAGGAACAAAAAGTCACCTTTTGTTCTTTTTCAACGTTTCCAAAATCACAGAGACTGTCGATTTGGATAGATCTACCCTCCCTGATCCTTGGCACGAAAGCTAAAGCACGCAAAGAAACATGTATAAGCCCTAATTTCGACTCAAAGACATAAAAACCTCCAGAAAAGGGAAAAAAATCCACAGAAGAGAACCCTTTGATCCCCACATTATACGGACGGGAAAGACGTAAATTTTAGAACCAAAAACCCTGTGATTCGATACTTAACAGAAACACGCTTAAAGCCCCAAATTTCAGGTCAAAGCACGACAATTCGAGACAAAACCTAAACTCATCGTCAATACCTAATACCAGCAAACAAAACCCTAACCGAACCATTAACGACATTAAGAAACGGTCAGAATTCCTATTCATAACAAAACACTACAACAGAAGCAACAATGACAAATCCAGATCGAAGGAACGTACGAGAAGGAGCGTCGCTGAGAGAGGTCTCGAACCAGAGCTCAGCCCTCTTGATGTACTCCTCGGTCTCCCCGTTGATGAAATCAAAGAACCTCGGTGCGCTGAACTCGTATGCCTCGTCCATCAGTAGGACCTCCACGCCTCCGCCGCCGGCATCGCCAGACGCCATCGTTACCTTCCAAAATACCTCCTTTCGCTCTTTTCCCTTTTCGCAAAGATCAGATGCGACCGGAAAGAAGCCAAATTTGGGTCATTTGGGATGTAAACGCCGCAAAAGAGAAGAATCGGAGGAGGAAGGGAAGAAGAAGGAGGGACGGATGGGGATGGTCGGGTTTACTATCTCTCTCTCTCGGTGTTCGTTTACGAGAGGAGAAAGGTAACGTTAGGAATTGCAACGGTCGAGAATTTGAACCGGTGACGTCGGGGGCCCAGCCTGGGCAACGGCTATCCTCCGGAGAGAGCAGGTTCGTGGGTTTGTGTGAGTGGACCCGAATCGCTGAGCCCGACCCATTAAGAACGATAACCCCAACCAAAACAGCCAGGGGATGCCTAACACGTGGCAGAGGAGGAACCCCAACCCCACAGACCACCGGAACAGATCCACGCCGTCGATCCGATTCCGACGCGAATCACAACGACCACATGAAGGTCTCGTGCGTGTACTTTGAAATTTGTGCGGCTTGATGAGCGGAGATTACGGATGGAAGTCCAACCGTCCGCAAGCGCGTGAATCTTAACGACATCGTTCAACAAAACGGCAAGAAGAGAGTGATGGATTGTCGATAGATCTGTGAGACTAAACATTCTAAGTTAAGCACAAGCGAGCAAATCCATGCTTAGAAGTTCATCAGAAGGTGATGGATTGTAGATAGATCTGAAACTAAAGATATTTCACAAAGAATAAAAAGAATAAGAAAAATGATTCAGAGCAACAGTTCAATCCGAAGATATTTTTACAGACCTTACAGCACTTTGATCAATCAATTTCATGTCTTGCCTGCATCTTCTACCTCATTATCAACCAAACATTACATCAGTTCTTCAAGGAAGACAGCTGAAGATACCATTTCAAAGAATAGAAGTTTCAATATAAAGGACTTGAATGTGGATTGATACATAAAAGAATAGATAAACACATCTCTAAATAATGTGCAAGCCATCGCGTTTAACTAAATTTCTACGATGCAATTAAGCTAAGACTTCTGTTGGGGGGGATGTCATCGCGTTTCTCCACATATGCTGATGGAAACCACCCTGCCTTGCCTCTACATTCCCCTTCAGACCACCCTGATGGCGAGACCTGATTTGATGTACACAAAAGACCAGTAAGTACAAATGATGCTGTCGACACAATGCAAATAGCAGAGTCAGTGATGAGTTCAAGATATCACAACTAGAACAAGTAAACAATGGGAAAGAAAAAGCCAAGGAGTTGGTGAAGATGCATCAGAGAAGAGGATGTGGTGTCTATGAGAACAATGGAGGTCTTTACACAGGTCTCATACAATCACAATGTTTGGTATCAGTAAGGATTCGAGCCTGTCACATTCAGTATGTCGATGAGTTTTGTAAACTCATTCTGTGTTTGGAGGTGAACTGAACTTATTTGGAATAATGCACTTATCCATCCTTCCCAGTATCAACCTTCTGCGCTTTCAAGGGTAAAAGCACATGATGGAAAGATCCATCTATGCTAAAGATCTACATAAATTTAAGATCTCGTATCAAGAATGAAAAGAACAAAAGAACTCAAAGCTTAATCTGAGATGTCATTGGTGGAACTGTTGTTTTAGAACCAGCAATGCCTGTCAGAATCTCATCAAATATGTATAAGATGTACTTGTAGCTTTATTCAAGTAATGATTTGAGCACTATCCATATTTTTTTCTTAATTGGTGCAATAGATTAGAGACCTCCATGACTCATGGTTTTCTGTGGTAGTATTTCCAAAGCTGATACATCATAATTGATGGAGAAGTGAAAGAGGTTAGTCCAACTTGGATGTGGAAGTAGGATACAAAAATTGTCCGAAATAAAAGACTGGTGGATTACAGTTTGAAATAGCATTTCAGGATAACACCTGGAAATAAAGCATAGTATGTAAGCATTTAAATCTTCACAATATGTACTTTAGATCTGATTTGTTTTTGTTTAGACAATGAGAAAAGAGAATGTTTTCATTATTATCTTTGGCTGAAAAGTAAACAAAACATGATCAAGATCACAGAATGTAAATGAAAGATTATCCATCAATTTAAGAGACTGTTCCTTTCAAAATCTCTTCTACTTTGTATAGTCTAAAGCATCAATTCTAATATAAAGCATCCTGGCAAAATCTCATTATTTATTTATTCCTATTCTTAGTAAAGGAAAAATAGTTCTCGTTGTAGGAAGTCAACAATTGTTTGGTGTTGGAAAACTTTTTATAGATAAATAATTATTTTATATATTTTTAAATATTTTTAAATTAAACATATGGTGCAATTAGTCGACCTATGTTAAACCATGATCTAGTGATCCAAGGCTTGGCTAGATTGCTTTCTGATTCGATTTTAACAAATATGATCTTAATTTATCTCCCAGGAAATCAATTGAGGTTGTTTTATGACTCTATATAGAGCCCTAAAAGTATCACTTTGAAAGGGTATTATCTCAAAAGACATATCATTTTATTAAGGTGGTTATCATAACCATCCAATTAATTAAATTTTGGTATTTAAAAAATAATTCCAACATTTCCCATAAAAATTAAAATTTTAAAATAATAAATTAATAAAGAAAAAATAATTAAGTGTTGCTCAATGCATATATTATATGATCAGTATAGTACTTTTGTAAAGTTTAAATTTCACAGTGCGAATATCTTTTATACGAAAGAATAGAATGAAAGAATAGAGTGAACCAAATCTTGAACTATGGTTATTTTAGATCAGACTTATACTATTACACATAGTACAGATAATTAATCATAAGATTGTACATTAATGGATGTAGGTAAAATCTTATTATTCATAAGAGCTTAAACGGACTACCCAATTCCGTAATATCATTATATACATATACTCTTATATGAAAAAACACTTATAGCAAGAACATATATAGAGTCACGTCTTGTTCAAAATACCACCCCATATATCTCTTAGAATTAAACTTTTCTATGCTTCTACACGTAGATAATAAACAATTACTGAACAGAGTTTGAAGTTAAAATTCATTCATGCACAAATATTTTTTTATATTTTTTAATATACTTATTGGCAAATTAATAAATTTGTTATATCACATTGAACCTCCTTCGAGTGATCACTTATCACAAAGGTTGGGATCTGATTACATACTAACCTATCATCTCAATGATATAATAGGCTTTTTATTATATGTTTACAAAGGTATTATGATAAATTATATAATCATAACAATTTTTATGATGGTATTTATGATAAGAATAAATGTGTAATTCATTTCATGTTTCATAAAATAATTGGCATACATTGGCAAATGTCAATATAAAAATTCCAATGAACATATAAATACTAATTCCATTACATATAATCAAAAGGCTCCTACATTTCCAAGATAATTTAGTATCTATAAATTAACATTTAAAAAAAACTTTTTAGAAATTCAAGTGTGTATAACATTTTTTCCATGATTTTACATGTCCATAACTTTTTCATAATCCTTGTAATAGAATTTTGGTAACCATATATACTAACATATACTAAATCACCCACAATATATACAATCATTCTTCAATATTTTTTTAATAATTTCAACCCCCACATCTCAAAGCTTCTGTAGAATTACAATATTTCATTTAATTATTATGTAAATATTTAATTATCATAGAGATGATAAGATAAATTCATCCAAGCATCTTTTACCTTTGGCATCAATTTATAACTACAAAAGATTCAAGCATAAACACAAATTAAAAGCAATAAACAAAACAATAATATCATATTAAGTTTATTTAGACGATGTTATATAATTATCAAACAAAGATACGAAACATATTTTAGGCACTTGAAAATCAATTACATCCAAGGATACTTACTAATCAAAATTGATACATAACAAGCTACTTCATGGAGTATTCATTAAGATCAAAACATCACTATGTTATACCAAGGAACAACTAAATATCAATGTCCATTACATTTCATATGAGTTCTAGAGATATAAAATCTAGTAACTGCCACATAGACAAAATCTTAGGAAATAGAACTTTCATGTATACCCAAAAAAATAGTTCTTGAATTTTAGAGATCTAAAAAAATTGTTTCCAGATTTCCAAAGTATATGAATGTGCAGTTCCATATTAAGCTCTAGAAATATGATCAAATAAGAGTAGTAGAATGCAACACAAATATGTACTTTAACCTTAGAAGCTTTGTTTGGAATACATTAGACCTCCAACGTTCTACTGATGCAAGAAATTGTTGTACAACAAAGACAAGTTATTTCAATACTCATTAGACAAATTTCCATAGAATTATATGACCATGGGCTTATCTTATGATTGTTTTGCTAAATGCGCAACAGTTATACAGTAAAACAAATCATAAATAATCAAAGACAATCACTGCATATTTTGGAACATTCAGCTGATTATAATGTGAAGTCTTCATGATGTTGTGCACTTTATCAGACTCGAATGTGCCATGATAACAAGTCAGTAAAGACAAAAAAAAAAAAAAAAGAAAGCATGGATGAGAATTTTTGTATAACATTATACAACTTATAGGAACTACAAACTTGATTTCTGTTCATGAATTACCATTATATTACTATTAGCACTAACACCACCTGTAATGAGAGTCAAATGATGATGAATAAATATTTAAGTACTTTTAACTTAACTAAAAATATGACTTTATATATCTTAATGGTGATAAAAGATCGATATAACTAACCCAAAAATTCCAAATAGTTAGGATTTTATGACATTATTATTGTTATCTAAAAAAATGCTGATATTATTTTAAAAACCTTAAAAGTTATTTTAGTAATTGGATAATTATAATAACTACCTTAATAAAAGGATATGCGATCATTTCTGCACGAGGATGAAATTTTGCCTTCAATTATTGAGGTAAAAAGTAAGATATATGGATTTCAATTAAGACAACTAATAAACATTAATCATTAAGTGATAACGTTTAAGGATTTGGAAGCATGTAAACACCATCTTAAGGTAAAGTATCATCCCTCCGTGCATGAACGATCAAAATTTTCATCTCAGGATTATCTCTCCTACGATCATATTGTGAAGTGATTTGACTTACCGTCTTTCAACTAACCAAGTAGCAAAGTAGAGTAAAAACATAATTGAAAAGGAAAATAAAATGTTGAAATGCTCTAATATTTCAATATTAAAAATTCAAAACTTTTGTTATCTAATCTGTGAAATAGTTCTCTGGTTTTAGTTTGAACCATCAGAAATCTATATGGTTTAAAAATCAAAATAGAACAAAAATAAATATATTTTTGGGTATTCCTTTCTAAAATGCACTTTCCTTTCAATTCACTGCCCCTTCTAAGTGACAATTGCATTGTGATATAGAGGTCTATTGGACAGCAATCTAGTCTAAAGCCAGTTTTGTGTGACTAACATCTTTTGCATGCTTTAGATCCAATCCCATCTTCCTAGAAGCTAGGAATTATTTTTTGACAAGCTGCTGGCACATAGTCGATTGAGCATATAGTTTGAATTACACATAATTTTATATTTCCAGAGAAATCTCAGCTTCAAAAGTTGACATTAAAAAACTAACCTGTCGAACAACAACATAGTCACCAACTTCCAAACTCAGCTCCTTCTCAGAAGTGGCACTGAACTGATAGATAGCCTGAAACATGTTCCATTTTATGAATAGAAATTTTATCTACCAAAAGATCCCCACCAATCTTCTATTTAACTTACCTCAGCAAGAAAGTATAAGGCTTTCTCGGAGAGTTTGTGGAATGGAGCAGAAGGAAGAGCAGACACTTTTCTCTGCTTTTCAGTGATCATCTGTACAAATATTTAGGCAGGATTCCAGTTTAATCTCCCATAAAATGGATATTTCAGTCTACAATCTGCAATAAGGATACCTCAGCTTCAACATCATCAAGTATAGCAGCTAGTCTTAAATGGAACAATTTTTCTGCCTCCACCTTCAACAAAATTCATGATAAGAAGAAGAAGAAAGAAAGGAGTAAAGAATGTTCTTCAATTGGTAACCTAAAGATAGGGATCCACATGTTCATACCAAACTAGCAAGGCGCTGAATTGTCTGTCTTTGTTGTTGTGATTCAACAGCAACTAGAACAGTGGCAGCTTCCTTTCCTAGCAGTGTCATGTTTGCTTTGCGTTCATACATTTTAGCTTCAGATGATTGAACTTTTGCAGTATTTTCCAGAATGGAAGTTCCTCTTACTCGAGATTGCCTTTTTGAAACTTCTGCTGCCTGCTTAAGATTTGGTGTCAAAGGAAGCCATGGCAATCAATTAAGTCAATAAATGTAGTATGCAAAACAGACAAATTTTACCAGGGTCTCAGCTTCATGTCTCATGCGGTTGTACTGTTGAGCAAGATTTCCTGCATTTTCCAGAGTGCTATCAGTAACCATTGTTCTCAATGGGTCCATAATCTGAGACAAGAAAGATCAATTCACAGAGAAAAATAAATTTTAGAGGCAAGATCACATAACACACTGTTCACAGTAAAGAAAGATCAATTCCATGTGTGAAGGATTTAACAAAAGATCATTAAAAAGTTCCAAACACTAGAACATGCAATGGAAAAGATTTTTGCATGGATCAGATTTTATAGATCTAATTCACCAATGCATGTATAAAAAAAAAGGGACAGATAGCTGATTAACTTGTATATATTTTGTGAATGTCGATAGGTACAAATTGTTAGGAAAAAAAGAGAATAATGAAGGGAGAATGGAAAAGAAATAGCTAGTGAAATATATTAGCTTCCATATCTCAGATGGAATGATAGTGCTAGTCAAGACAAGAAAAAAGATAAATGGAAAAGACCAGTGTCAACAATAGTGACCATCATGGACAATGAGTAATACTTAAGGAAGTGACTTCTTAGATATAAAGGAATCTCATAAATGGAATTGCCATAGTAAGATCTATAAGTCTGCTGTGTGAGCACATTTACACAAAATTTTGTATAAACCTGTGAAGATAAAAATGTGTTGAAATCTTCATGCTCTTTCTCAACATCTTTTAGTGCACCACCATACAAAGCTGCTGCTTTGGCTAGAATTGTCTGGCTAGCTTGGTTCTCTCCTCCATATTTGTAACAATCCTCACATAGTGTTGTCCCTTATTGAGAAAAAAAAAAGAAAAAAATGACATAATTGCAACTATACAACATTGTTTCTGTAGTTCATAAACCGAACAAACAATTACAATGATAAATTTCCAGATGCAAATTGTGTTAATGAGAAAAAATGGCATTACAGAATCACCTATTTCAACATGTTTGTGCCCTATGGTTGCAAAGGCTTCAGCAGCTCGGATAATGCACTTTTGCAAATCCTGAAATCAGAAAAGACCAAGAAGACCATAAACTCAGTATGTCATATCATATTTCACATAGCCCACCACCTTTACAATCTTCAGATATGAATCTGTGAATGAAACTGGTAATCTATGGAAGGGAATTGCTTTTGTAGCAATTTCATAGATTCACATACTCTGCATGAAACTTTATAATAAATAATAATGATCGACTTCATAAGGAATAGACTTTATAAGAAAATAACAATGATTAATTCAAGCTGCACAGTGTGAAATTTTGGCAAAAAGCAAGCAATGGGACAGACAATAAATTCTGAGAGAAAATTGATGAGAAGCAACATAGAAAAGCCACATTATTTGTTACCCTTCCTGCACGAGTAGATTTACATAGCTTCTCTATTTGCCGATGTTGATGCGATTCGATTTCATCTACGATCATTGCATCAGAACTCTGATAACCAAGTGCCCTAAACTGCTTTATCACTGCCTGAAGTTAATTAAAATGGAAATATGAGAAACTTCCAACCTAATCTATGTAAATTACACAGGATTAACGTGAACATAAAATATATCAAACTCTGTAACTGAGTCTATCTAAAAAGTTCAAATTTAAAGCATGTGAATAGATCTACCAGTGTTCATATACACATCTTGGAATTCACCATCTTTGGAATTTGCATGAAATAGTAATGATTCTAAATGGACAGAACTTTTCGGAACATCAATGGAACACATAAAGGAAATATACTTAATGATTAACCCCAAGCATTGAGGTAAGCAAAACTCGATATGCAGTGATGATTTTATTATGTAATCATGTGATCTGCTGCAAGGATGGACTTAAGGTTTCATTTGGTAAATCAATGGTCCAAAATATATGTTACGATGGCTTTAAGTTCTGTTGAAAACAGGAGGCACATATTGCCATTCTGGGAAGAAAAATGAGTCAAAAAGTGAGGATCTCTTGATATATAAAAGAAACACTCGAACACACTCTAAAATTGTGTTAAATGCACCCTTCCGTACAGATTTCTTCAGCTTTCCTGCAACACCTACATAACACTGAAAATCGCAAGTACGACGACTGCAGACTTGATTTCGCCAGAACATGTTGCGTTTAATGCCTTCTTCATCCAACTTGAGAACGTATTGCTTGGTGTTAACTGGAACTTCATCATCCTCATCTCCCAAGGCATTCACAAATGTATTCCACATGCATACTTTTGCAATGACAAACGCAACCAAAGTCATTAATTTCTAAACACACACAAGAAAAGGCGCATCTTTTCAATCCCATTTCAGGTACTCATGTACTGGAGGGCGAATGGGGAGAGGAAAGACCGTATTTCCTCCCCCTATCCATTCCATGTGAATCATCAGATCTGAAACGCTTTCTAGAATCAAGAAAATGGAAACGTAATGGATAATGTACCTGCTGCTGCTTGGCGACCTGATCCCTCCACTTGCTTGCTTGTCTCTTCAGCGACTCCATTGCCCCCCTCCCAATCGAAAACCCTCAAGGAAACGCCTCGACTTAATACGAGTTTAACCACAAAAATCTCTGCTTGGAAACAGGAGCATTTGGAAAGATTAGAATCCCGGTGACAGGTGACAGGGCGAGAACAGGAACGGTCGCCTGTGCAGTCGCCGCGTACGCCGTGAAATGGTTTCGTAGAATCTTCGAACGGATCACGGCCGCGTGATAATTGATTTGGATTCCTCCCCTTATGGGTCCCAGTAATTGGTCAATTGGATCCGCGACAAGTGGCCGATGCGGCTCACCCGAAATCACAGAAACAAGCGGTGGGCCCCCTATTATATGATAGGGATCCCCTGTTGCCTATTTTCAGCCAGACAGGCGAACTTCTCAATGCATATGATAAATTAATAATAAATAATAAATAATTTTTATGTATGCTTGCAAGTATTAGAAGCATTGGCGATAGTATTTATAGTTTAGATCGACTATGGATCGACATCTATAAACAATATATATCTTAATTTAGAAATACTAATCTTTCCATAATATCTAATAATTTCAAACTTAATCTAACCTAAAATTCAGTTCAATTTGAATCTACTATAAATTATATTATATATATATATATATATATATATATATATATATGAGAGAGAGAGAGAGAGAGAACTCACAGGATTAGCTCTCTCTCTCTCTCTCTCTCTCTAGTGGGCTTAATTTTGTCTCCTTCCACACACCCGCATCCTCCTCACCTCCCACAACTGCTTCCTTTGTTACCTTTTCCCAACAGCTCACCACCACCTCCCTTTCCCCTTTTCCTCCCACCCCTTCCTTCCACCACCACCACCGCCACTTCCTCCTCCTCCTGTTGCCATGTCTTCTCAGCAACTGATAGCTGATGCTCGGCCTTGCACACACAGTGAATTCATTACCTACGTTTGTTTGGGTTAATTCTCGGTTGATAGAGGTTGGACACGTTGAGGCAGTCGCCCAGAAGAAGAAACCCTGCCTGCTCATGCCAACCAACAGCATCCGCATGCAGAGCCCCAGCCATGAATCCCCACTTGGAGCCGCTCCTCCCCACCACCCTCAGCCTCTATAAGTAGTCGCCAAAACTTCCGTGTCCCCCTCTTCTGCTGTCTCTTTGTGCCTTCCATTTGATAGCTAGAAGAGAGAGTGTTTTCAGGATTAATGGAGCAGCAGCAGCAGCTACAGAAGAGGCAACGCTCGCAGCAGCAGCAGCCGCCGCCGCCGCGAGTGCCGTGCGCAAGGTGCGGTTCCAGCGACACCAAGTTCTGCTACTTCAACAACTACAACACTTCGCAGCCGAGGTACTACTGCAGGACCTGCAAGCGCCACTGGACGCACGGCGGCACCCTCCGCAACGTCCCCGAAGGCGGTAGCTCCAAGAAGAGCAAGCTCAAACCATCGGCGTCGTCGTCGTCATCGCCATCCGTGAAGTTTCCTCAAGCGCAAGCGATGGTCGACCAGATGGCGGCCGTTGCGGCTGGTACCAGCGCCAACCCGGACCGTGCTGCCATGCCGTCGCCGTTACTCTACGGCGGCGGAGCGAGAGCAGCCGGGTGGGGAGGTCTTTTGGGAGATGAGCCCGCTCTTCCGGCCTTCAATTCCGGCGGCTTGGACGGCGACTTTGGCCCGTCGAATCCTGCGACGACGCCGTCGGGATTCAATCTCTTGCAGCAGCTGGTGCAGCAACCCCGCTTGTCTCTGGCTCTGCACCGAAACCTGTTGATGTTCCAACAGCAAATGAATACTCCCGCGTTTGCCACTGCAGCGCCCGCCATTGTCGCGGCTGATGCCGCTGCTACAGCCGAAGAGAGCGTTCAGAACTATCACAACAACAGCAGGATGTCGAACATGTCAGGCGCCCCTCATCCTCCTCCATCCTCATCTTCCATGTGAGGAAACCTTGGATTGCTTTCAATACCTAAGCCAACCATTCCAACTGTAATCCTTTATCTCGACAACGATAACCCATACACGCAGCTGAAAGAGGGAGAATGTACCGACAAAAAAGCCAGAAGAGACCAGAAGACATGGTCCTTAAATCTTTGTAAGTGATTCTAATCAAGCTTTCAATCTTAACGCATGGTACCGGCTTCTCTCTGTGAGAGATGAGAGAGCATATAGTGAATGCATGCCTACTTCTTCTTCTTCTTCTTCTTCTTCTTCTTCTTCTTCAATCATCGATCTCTTTCCTTTTGGTGCGTCCAAAGGAGCTGCTTTCTCTGAAAGATTGCTTCTTGTCAGCTAATTTCTGCATGAACTTTTGGACATAGTACGTGGAATGTTGTGATGGGATAGCCATGCACACCAAACAAAGGAGAGTGAAAGCATGCGAATTCTGATGTAAGGTGGAAACCGAGTAAGAGTGATTCATGAAACCACACAAGAAAAAGAAGCAGATGAGTGAAAGGATCCACTGCCAATTGCCTTCCTTGCTTGTTTAATCATTCCACTTCGTTGGGTTAGGTGCAAGGATGAGTGCTTATGACGTGTAATCGAAGACTAATTTGACCAACTCAATAGTTGCTTGCAGGAGAAGGCTATATAAGATACTTACTATACAGTGGTTAAAGACGATGTGTACTAGAAATCATTGTCGGAAGTTGTCATCATGCCTTTATTATTCTAACCAGATATATTCCTTGTGGACATGACACTTCGATCAGAGATACTGCTTGTAAGTGTTAGTGTTGGATAACCTTGCAAGAAACATGGCTTTGTGTTCTTGATTCTTATTTATTCCTGTGTCACATAGAAGGGGAATTATTTCATGCTTTTGCTTTTCCACAAATAATACAAATATGGTTTGAATACAATTTTCTTTACATCAATGCATTAGGTGGGGAATAGAAGTGCATGCTAAGAGACACAAGCACAAGAGGAATAGGAAATATTATGACTAGTTTTACTTGGGCGGTGGCAAGGACTGTCTTATACTGCATAGCATGAGCAGCTTTTTTCCAGTTAGATTGTGGCCTGCAATCATACCACATGCATGGGGGTCAGTTCATCCACCGTATTGCAAGTTCATTGATGACGGATGGTACCAAAGCTGCAACCGAGAAGGAGATGAGAAACTGGCAATTGAATGTGTAGGAAGGGCGCAAAGAGAGAGAGAGAGAGAGAGAGAGAGAGAGAGAGAGAGAGTGAATGGTGTATATTCATGGAGGATAATGCTCGCGCAAGTTTCAAGAACTTGACTGAAACAACAATAATAAATCTTAATGCTCTTGAGATATTATAATTGATTTCTCTTTATTATATCATTTTGCAAAGTCAGATGTATTGGAAAGAATAGAATCTGGCAAATTTAGCATGAAATTTATGTGAGGATTCCTCTGAAGCTATAGAAGAAAAATTGTCACAGGAACAGTATAACTCATGTAGAACCTGTTTTTGCTTAGAAATGTGTATCTTGTTCCAGATATTGTATTTAAAGGGAAAAAGAAGGGAAGAATTGATGCTCAGTTTCCTCGTATAGTCTGCAAACAAAGCAACATGGAGATCGGTGCAGTAAGCCAGCCTTCAATGAGGTTTTTCATATATCAATAATCTATTTTTTTTATGGATTAAGACTCAGATTACTTTATGAGGATCTGGTAAGTGTTCATAGTCCCTCGAAAAAGTGTTTAAGTGGTGAAGGAGTCTTTTTTGCTTCCTTTGAAAGTAGGTGAGGGAGTCCTCGACAGCCCTTGGTGGGTGGGTGGGGACCCAAAACATTCCCCCAACCTGGTTTACTAGTTGCTATATTTCGGAGTCATGAATCGTACCTGATGCTCGATGACTGACTGTGATCGATCATGAGTGTCCAAATTGTACCATCAGAATAATTGGATGTCAGTGGCGATTCAAACACTCAACATGTTCTTGAAGCAGGAAAAATGTTATATCTACTCTCCTTCACTACTTGCTATGTGATTTTTAATCTCAATCAAAGATTTAAATCTCAGTTTTGGATCAAATGCTATAACAACTCGAACCATCCATTAGTGTCTAAAGAAATAAATATCGACAAGTAACTACTAATTTGTAATCGACTGATACGATCAAAATTTAATATGAAATTATAGGATTGGAAGAAGCAAGGGACACAATTTGATGCGAAAATATTTTTATTTCATATGTGGAATCATCGAGATGCTTAGCAGCCCTTTTTCCTTGTGGATAAGCAGAGTACGGAACAATTGTGCATCAATTTAATGTTATTAAATAGCTTTAAAGTGAGGAAGACATAATTCCATATCAGTACTAGCATGTTTCGGACACAGATCTTGTAGCAACCAAGGACATCTCTGTTTGTCATGTCTGAATGAAATATGGAAGATATCAGTGGGAAATAATATTTCATAGCTAGTATAAATAAGCATCTGAAGTCAAACAAACTAATTCTATTTTGCCACAAGTTATTTGGCCAGGACTAAAAGGTTGGTTTCTGATTGGAGAACAAAGGAAGTTCATCAAAGATAAAGGTGCTTCGAAAGACCTCCTTCACAGATGACTCACTCTATCAGAACTGTAACTAAATAGTTGGTGTCAGAGCTCTACTGGAAAAGAATCATTAGGCCAACTATTTCTTGGTCAGGAAAAGGAGGATGGGAAGCTATCTTACAGGCTATGTCAGTCCAAGGTGGGTTGTCACTGTTAGGATGCAGATAGTTGTAGCTCTGCACAACTTTCTGGTGTTCTGGTGCACCCT
This sequence comes from Musa itinerans, assembly GCA_001649415.1. Lineage (NCBI taxonomy): Eukaryota > Viridiplantae > Streptophyta > Magnoliopsida > Zingiberales > Musaceae > Musa > Musa itinerans. The sequence goes on along the minus strand of LVTN01000092.1, from coordinate 211,019 downwards.
TAGATGACCACAAGAAACAAACAAATTCAAGGAGTGTACTTAAACTGGCTTTTCTCATCAACAGCATCTCCATCCTGAATTTTAGATATGATATTGTTTTATCTGATGGAGTGTAGGATTTTCTTGAAATGTGGACTGAGTTGATTCTAAAGTGGTGGTGTGTGTTGAATGAAGGGATTAAGTATATTCTGCATATTACAATTTCGGTCAGCAAAAAAAAATTTATCATACCTTTTGTTGTATGATAAATTTAACTCAAAAAAAAATTGAACTCAAAAAAGAAGAAAAAAAGGCAGATAAAACGCCTACGATTTGCTGTAGCAGAGCAGTTGATAATGTCAAGCTTTATCATACCTTTTGTTGCACTGTTTCCCATCTCCATGTTAATGTGCACAGTTCAAGCATGCTGCAGAGCTTCATGATATATACACTTCAAAGCACTTTCTCGAAAATTGCCAGCTGATCGATCAATCAACTTGGCCCAGCCCTCGGTAAAAGTGCAAGCAAGAACAAGGAACGAGTGCAACATCAACAACTGGAGAAGATTTCAACACAAGAATTTCATTTTCCGAGGAAAAGAAAATAATCGCGAGTTCTTCCTATGGAAAGGTCAGGAACAATATATTTTCAATCAGATACATTTAGTTGTTTGTAGTACTAAAACTCCTTTTTGCTGAATAAGACTATGATTCTGAAGGGAAGATATCATGGAAGAATGTCTTTAGATCACCTCTGTAAGTATCAAAAGCCAACAATTTTGCAACCGCATCCTGCAAACAATTCAGAGAGTCAATATTAGGTACAACCCTTGGTAGACAGCTTACAGAGATCTATTTCATCTTAGAATCCTACAGAAAAGGATCACCAAGACAAACAAAAAAAACCCTTCTACCACCTCAGGTAATAAAGTCTCACAACATTCTCTCATAAAACATCCAGTTAATGGTTACTAGGACATTGCACATGTCATCATTTTAACAAAATATGACCTGGTATTGGTGGTCTTTAGCCGATAATGTCTGGTTCACGAAACGGTAAATTGGCCTTCTAGTCTTGACCATCTCCAAAATATCAGCTGCTCTTTCAACAACCTCTTCCGGGACCCCTAAAATGGAATTAGCATCATGTACATTCATAAATGAGATCCGAATTAGAAAAATATGACCTTTTTATTTTTTATTTTAAAATACATCATACTAAATTATCTTCAAGTTTCACAAATGAGTAACTTAAACCAAATGGAACTTGGTCATATTAAGTTGCTTGCTGTGGTAGTATGTTGGACCTAGTATATTCTAGAAGAATACTATTTATTCATCATTTTACACTAATATCCTGCATACTTTATTGAAAATATTAATACACATTTATGCATGTGTACAACAGACAGTGAGTCATTCATCTGTTGGTATTAAGATCAAGACAAAGAAATCTTCCTTAGGTGTTAGTTCAGACAAAGGTTCTATTTGTGTGCAATTTGAGCAGGTGCTGATCTTAAAGAATCCTCTTTGAAGTAAAGGTCCATCAGACTGAGTGATGGGCAGTGAAAATCCATCTTAAAATGTACAGTTCCATGCTAGAGTGCAAGGATTTTAGGTACCATAATTGAATTTTCAAGGACTTTGTTACCATCAGCATCTGATGTCCATCATATTGAATTCAATTTACATCAAACAGTATGTGTGAGCATTTTTTGCGAATGCCCAATGCCAGACCTGTGATCAATCAACTTGAGTTCAATAACATTTATCATGCAGCATATACAAGTTCATCAATTTTGTGTGTGCCTGTGCTAGTCTATAAGGTAAAATCTGATACAGATTGGTTAGAAAGAACACATGGTATTCACTTTAAATTAGAGGATACTAATCCAACATGATTTTGATGGATAAATATTCAGTATACATATTTGCTCGGTATGGATATGAATCAAAAGTATGATGGATTCAGATCTGTATCAGATTAAATATAGATGTAAGATGTGAATGTAAATTTTGCATGAATCATAATTCTGTTATTATTTTGATAATATTGCTCACGATTCCATATACTAAGGGGACCCATATGTACCACCTAATACATACCAGTCTACCAGTGGTCTAATATGTACCACCTAGAATATATCGGTCTGCTAGTGGACTGCCCTAAACCGGGTGGTCCACTTCCAAAATATGGCTTACCTATCGACATAGGCCCTGTAATAGGCTTGCACCGAGCAGTAATCCAGATTCTTTTTTTTAATTAATATTAAAAAAAAAACCCACCCCGTGCGCATCTCTCTCTCTCTCTCTCTCTCTCTCTCTCTCTCTCTCTCTCTCTCCCTCTCTTCAATTCATGCAATCTGCTCGTGCCGCCCACACCCTTGGGCCCCCATCCACCGCCACCACCTACACTGAACCAATACTCTCCTTCCTCATCCTCCACCGATTGCTGCCTTGCCTCCTTTTCTCTACCATCTCCTCACCTCCAATTTCTTTTTTCCACCGTGTCCTCTTCTTATTCGCCTCCTTCTTCTCTTCCTCCTTGCACTCCCCTTTCATTGTACCATGGCAAGGACCGTCGTTCCATGCCAACCAATGGTATCGATCTCTGGGCAGATCGGTATGTACCAATCGATACCGTATATGTCGGTAAGTTGGTACGTAGCGGCCTTCGGACAAAGGCCAAAAAATGGCTAAAAATAGAAAAAAAATATTTTAAGACCATGGCAAGGACCGTCGTTCCATGCCAACCGATAGTATCGATCCTTGGGCAGATCGGTATGTACCAATTGATACCGTATATGTCGGTAAGTTGGTTCGTAGCAGCCTTCGGACAAAGGCCAAAAAATGGCTAAAAATAGAAAAAAAATATTTTAAGGATTTTTTCCTAACATATTGGTATATAAATTGTATTTAGATAAGCATAAAGTGTATCTAACCCATAAATGAATAGGCTATAAGGAGGAAAGTTGAATTTATCGTCTCGGATCCATCGAGGAACAACTTTGTTGCACGAGAGGGAGTGCTTCGTTGATCTTGAATCAGCCTGTTAAGAACTTAATTAAAAGTAAGAGTAAGAAAAATTGAGAATGAGAGAGTAAATAAGAGTGAAAGAAGGAAGGACGGGAATTTATTAACCCCAAAAGAGGGCCAAACGATCAATTTGATCATTAGACTCAATTTGGGTCGGTATGGTTCAAATTTCAATTGACACTGACCTGTATTGATCGATGCAGGACAAGTCTCAATCATATCAGCCGATACATACCATGTCAACTAATTCAGGGCCATATTTCAGCATATTACCTGAAATGGGCAGGTCCACGTACCGGTCAACTAGCGGACCCATACATACCACCCATTTCATACTGTTTGGGGCATCAAACAATGTATCATGGTATGTGCAAATCTTGTATCCAAAATTGAAAAACTTGATACAAATTCCTTGTTATTTTGACCACAGCATGTTTGGAAAATTTTGTATTTGGAAGATATAGTCTCAAAAAAGAATGAAGCTTGTAGAGCAAGCCAAGCGAGTTGATCTAATCTGCCAGGATATCTGATCTAAAAGTAACAAAAACAAAGATTCCCATCTTTTATAGGAACAGGAATTCAAAGCTCACTTCTAAATATAAACTCACTTGAACCACAGTCAATTCAACCTATATTCAATTTCTTCCTCAAATTCCAAATCTTCAGATTTACGATCTTCTGCTATGCACACTTCTTTTGATCTTGCCATACCTTCTGTTGATTTTTCTTAATTTATTTGCACTCTTCAGTTGCATTCAGTATTCTCATGATTGATTTTCATCATTTTTACTTCAACTTTTCCTCAGTTAATAGAAACTTTTCAAAGAATTGCCCTTTAGATATCTTCAAACATAATGGTCCACCATGCCCATCCAGACATAGTATTTGTTCTGTTGTTGTTATCTGACATAAGAATCTACATAGGGATGGGGTTCTGAAAAATTTTATTGAGTAAAACCTGAAGTCTAACTACACTCACATTAGACAGACAAACCTGAACTTCATCAGTCGGTCAACCAGTAGAGGTCACAAGTCAGAATTTATTTTTGCAAGAACATTCTATACGTGCAGACCCTATGTTACAGAAAATCTCATTCCAATATCCATGTTTGCAAAAAAATGATCCATGGTGACAAGTCCTTCACTTGCATCCAGGATGGAAACCTAAAGAGTAATATGATCAATTTACCATGAAACTTCTGATGTTTGGTTTAGCAACATTGTTCTGCATATGTGAAATCCTACTAGAAGAATAGCTAAGGAATGGCTAGCATTATTCTCTTAAATTAATGATTTTAGTAATTTTCTTACTCTCATTGAACTTAGTTTTTCATTTTTTCCATCTTAATGCAGAATACTTGTCTTAAGACCATTGGAGTTGATACTCTACAGTCTCTACCAAGCATATCCAGACAAAAAATTCCCTAGAAACAAGCTAAACAGTTCCCATTCAGCGCTAGTTGGTACCATTAGCAAAACATGCCTCAGAAATAATTGACAAAAATATGTCACAAGATATGCAAGGTTCCCTGAAGCATACCAGCAAGCCTTGCACAATGAAGTCCTGCAACATCAGATGAATCTCATCACTTGGGGAAAAAAGGAAAATTGTGTCCCAAAAGAATCGACATTGTCCACAACTCCACATGATAAGTAAAATCAAGTAACTTGACGTACCATAGCTTAAGGGTGCTTGTCCAGGTACAAGCCTTCACAGGAAATACCCAAATTAGCAACAAAAGACAAAAGATTGTCAGGTAGAATAGCCAAAGTGCCGAAGAAAAACCAGCAATATACCTATATAGAAAAATGATGTCTTCAGTGCTCGTGCAATTGCTATCAGGTTTCAGAACACTCATCGTGTAAAATTTGATATTTTCTGACTATGAAAGTGTGTAAACAAGTCACTTCTTGAAAGGAGAGGATGATATCAATAAGATGGTCTCAACAAATCATTTAAACCTGTGGTAAGCAATCCTTGTCAAATATCTCTGTCAAATGTGTACACAACAGTACCTGAAGGAATAGAGACAATGAATTAATCATTAGATAAAATAATTCATACCAGCTGGTGATGGTGGGCAGTAAAGTAAAAAAAATATCTAGTACACGACATAGAGATACTTGCTGTTTATCTCTAAGAATTTTGGAGAAAAAATTGTCTCCTAGTTGCATTAACATGCTTTGACCTATTAGCAGTGCACTCCTAGTCGCATTAACATGTTCTGACCTATTAGCAGTGCAGCAGAATATTACAACCAACATTTTGAACATCCTCAGATGTGATATGATGCTGATCAATGAAAGAAGCTATGTTGTAAGATTTTTTACATATTCACATTAAAAAGACAGACATAATAGAGAACTTAAAACATAAAGGGTATAACTTATAAGTACCTTGGAACCTGAAATTATGAAATATCAACCTGATACTAAAACTAGGATTTTTTTATAGAAATATTTTTTATTCTTCAAAATAATATGTAATCACAACCTAGAAGCCATATCCCTTGACAAGGTGAACAATCAGGGATATATTTGACTGCTGATTGCACATTATCTTCATGCCACTAGGGATGTCAAACTGGCATGTACCAACCGAGAGACATGCATCCATACCAGTTGACAAATGAGAAGCACAGCCTGTAAAGGACAGAGAGATAATACTGTGTGCACATGATGGACATGGGAATGACATGTCAACCATACAGCAGATTGTGTACCATCATGGACTATTGTGGCATGGTACTGTTGCTAAATGACCTTGGAAATCTTGAAATACATCATATTCTTGTGTAAGATTACCTCATCAGTTACAGATCATCCACAGTGAAATTTAGATGTTGTGAAAACCTTATAGAATCAAGACCTCAGAACAAATAGTCCACTTGAAGTCTAGATTCTTTAATTTCATCATGCATGTAGCTAAGAACATTAATATCAAGATCAAAAGTTTTGGAACCTCAATTAGAAGTCTACAAAATACTTTAGAAAAGTAGTTATGTTTGCAACATTTAGTTTGTACTAACTTGATGCACACATCTGAGACTCTCACAGTAAAGTATTTATGGTCCTTGAACAACTCAGATGCTATATCAATACTTTATAATCAACTTGGAATGTGTACTGATTTTGTCATTGAAACAATTAAAATCTTGAACCTTCCAATAGAACAGCAGATCATCTCTACACATCCACATGATTGTTTTTGTTCATTACAATACAGAAGATATATGTGGACTTGAGGCCTACTTATCATTGCTGATGTACATATTCTTAAGATCTTGTGGCCGTTGCTGATGTTTTTCCTTTAAAGATGCATATAAAAGAGCACACACGCACGCACACACAAACAGATTGAACATGTTAGTATCTAAGAGGACATATATGTTTGTCATCATGTATCCATATATTCATAACAAAAGAAGTGACTAATATAAACCTTAATTAGATAAATTATGCATATTTTAGTACTATGCTTAATTATATACAATTGTCACTTTTACCTTGCTTGGCCACTAGGTTTTTATTGAACATCAATTCCACTCTTTCAACCCTCAAGCAATGTGTAAGCTCATACTGACAGGGTTGATGGATAACTGATGGCAACTGATGAAATTAAGTGAAGTATTATGGAAATCCACTATTTTTTAACATCTCAATAATATTGATTTATCTGGAAAGTTCAAACAGCAGAGCTGCTCTAGGCCATTTTCAGGCCTGACCTCAATTTAACACAGAGAATCCTCTTTAAAGAATCTTAGCAATTATAGAAAAGCTATATTCATTATTTTAAATATACTGGATAAATCTGGATTACAATGGTCTTTTAATCATTAATATTTCTTTCTATGAGATTCTTTAGGAGGTTTTCCTACTTCTAGCAAGATTTCTCATAGAAGCAGCACCATGTTCTTGCAGAGATAAACTTCTTATCAATAAAATTCGTTTACGGGATAAAACTTTCTTATTTAATTCTTTATTATCCTTCTATTTCTTTCTTTGTTGAACATGGGTTGGCATCATACATGTTGATTAATACACAACATACATTCTACACAAGATAGTTATTATCATATGGAATGAAAACCATGTCAATAGACAGCAGAATTCACCTTAAACTTCATGTTAAATTATCATAAGTGGCTTTCAAATTCATAAATTTACTTATAATCAAGGTATAAAAAGTCATTTAACCTTTGGGGGATGCTCATGGTTTGCAAAATGATTAATAGCTCCACCGAGCAACCCAATGCCATCTAAGAAAATATTTATAAGCAAACAACCAAAAGTGTGTAAGCTTTTGTTGTTTAGCATGCCTAAAATTTAGCAATTGGGCAAAATATTCAACACAGAATATAGTTTTGACTTTTGAGTGCCTAACCTTCTGTGAGAGTTCCCTTACCAAACTCATCCATCAAACACAAGGAGTGAGATGTCGCTTGCCTGTAAAGTTCAGCAGTAATACATTAGATCGCTGCAAGCCAGACGATGGAAATGAATACTATGAGTTTACCTAAGCATCATGCCTACTTGATGAAGGTCAATCATGAAAGTAGATTGTTCAGTGGTCATAGGCTTATTTCCCATAGCACAGAATATCCTATAAAAGGAAAACCATTACTTTAATTAACCAAAAAAGTTTAAAGATGAATGAAGTTATACGTCATGGGCTTGTTTCGGATAAAACCTATCAGTAATCCCAATAGTTGCAGAATCAGCTGGTATAAAACTTCCAATATGAGAAAGATAAACCACCAAGGCCACCTGAAATTGAAGTTGCCTTTTCAGGTACAATATGAGCATATTGACATACACCAACATAAGTGTTCTACCATTGAAATATGTATGTCATACTATTGTACAAACAAGTTACAGATGCAGACTAATTGGATGTAATGAGATTAACAACCAAAATAGACATTGTTTAAATTACAGTGTAAAGGTTGTCTTCTGAATGAATAGCATTTCATTCACTAATCAGGAAAAAAGAAGAAAGTAACAATGAACTGGCCTAGTCTTTGCTTGTCTTTCTGGAGGCTTTGACTAGCTTCTTCTAGCAGCTGTTCAGATTTATAAAGATGTTCCTTATCTTCTAGAACTTGGTCAAAATTAGTCAATATGTCAAAGAGTTGAAGAATCATAATTGCATCGTTTTGAGGATTGATAACTTGATAAGAAAACATGTCACATGCATAGATGGTAGACCAATCTACAGATTGAAAGTAGGATGCATCATTCCATATATTTGTAAATGATGATGGGCTTAGATGGCAGGCCAATCGACAGATTGAAAGGAGGATGGCCACTCAGGAATATCATCATTCTGCCAGCATAAACTGCCACAAAGTGTGATGGAAGCAGCAGCATGTAAAAATAGTCTTGAACTTTGATAAATGACTGCTTTACTATAAGTCGTCAAGTTTTTCTTATCTTTTCTCATCTCCCTAGCGACACTGACCTGCCTATTCATACTCAACCTTTCGTGTGGCTACTCTGTACATGCTGTCAGCAGAGTATGGTGAGCTGGTGCTGATGGAGACATTGCATGAGAGAGAGGGAGAGGGAGAGAGAGAGAGAGATGGGATGGGAAGAGATACTTGCCTATATAGAATGCAAGAGAGCCATTATGTAGTCAAGGTCGACTTGGAAGGATACGACCAACTCAAAAGATATCAGTTGAGATTGAGGGATGAGTCAGGAAGATGACTCACAGGTATGAAGATGCATAAATCTTAATCTAACACTCTAAGCATAAATATGTATAAGGCCAGTTCATTTCCCTAATTTGAGATGTTCAACAGTTAAGCAGAGAGAGGCAGATGCAGAAACCCAACTGGTAAATAACTTGACTTTTACAACAGTTAAAAAGACAACAAGAATAACTGTCTTGTACTTACAGATGTTACTTCTTACCATAAGTGAAAATAATTTTGACTAAGATGAGAACATAGTTTCACCTGCTTGACATATATGCTTTTTCCCGAATAGTTAGGACCAGTAATGATATTTATTCTTCCTGAGAAACAGGAAAAAATTACATTATATTTTACTATGGTGAATGTAAAATTTAAACAACTATTACCATCATCAAGTATTTTTGTGTCGTTGGGGACAAAAGTATCAACAGTCATCTCCTGCAAAGCATGTCTGATATATCGAGGGAATAAATAGGCAGTAACATTGGTAACTATATCACTGTTGCTTTCCTCAATAAGATAGACTCTTAATAAGGTAAACTACCTAAATTCCGAAAATCCTTTACTAAGTGGAAAGAGGTACCTGCCATTCTTTATATCAAGAAATGTATCCTCGGTCAAGATGGGCCGCACGTAATTGTTTTGATGAGCAATCAATGTCAATGACAAAATGCTAACGAAAATTTTAGAGGAAGTATATATTAAACATTGTAGAAAGGAAAATGAGTCTGGAAGACAAATCGACTGATAAATGGGCTTAGCTGAAATGATGTTGAAGACAGACATTCAATTCCAAGAAGGATTACCAATCAAGTTCTGCTGCGAAGTTCACTGCCTTGATTAGCTGGGGAACAAAATTAAGTACTCTAGTGATCAAATCCCTAATAATTGCTCTCTCCATATCTGCACAAAATCCGAGGATATCATTTCACAGCACAAGGTCAGCTGTAGTAAAAGTGTAAAACAACCATACTTTATTAATAATTCAATGATATGAAACATAGAAAGACATTGATATGGATTAAGGATGAGGACTGACAATTGCTATTACTGTATCCACATCTAAAAATTGAATCTAGGGGAACTTGTTCACTAAAACCAGATGATCAAATCTCATGATATATTTTGTATTGCTTCAATTATGAACCAAAAGGGTAGAGGTGATAGTTGGTGTCACAGTAAGGTTGCCCCAACACGACCTGGGTGACTATGGTTCATCGTGAAAATAGTTTCTCTCCTTGCAGGGTAAGACTGCATACTTCGACTCTCTTGAGAGTTGAGACAACTGTTGGAGGGAACCTAGTGCATTTGGCAACTCTTTATAAGTCAATGGGGTGGATAATATTCAAAATTCACAGGATGATCATCTAAAATGATTTAATATGAGCTTAAAATACAAAATGTAAAGAAGAAAATAACTGATGCAATATAGAAGAACCTTTTCTCATCTCCAAGAAGGAATTAACACTCTTTCTTTGAGTGAAGTATACATACCAAGAATTTTGTGATAAATATCTCCAAGAAGGTTGTCCAATTCTCTTGTCTTTGGAGTATGATAAAAGAACCTTTTCTCATCTCCATCTTCTGAAAACTGATAGTATTTCGTGTTAATTTACAGTTATATAGAAACAAATCAAGAATCAATAAGTACTTACAGCCAATTCAAAATCATGAAGTTTTCCCAATGTTTCATCACTAAGCTTCTCATCAAAAGTGCACATCAAGTATCCTAATGAAAGGAAAATAAATGGATGGAGGATAAATAAATGATAGAACTGTAAGTCTTCTAACTTTAGAAGAAAGTACCATGTAACAAATACAAGCCTTCCCTTGTCCAAAGCCAAAATACCATGTATAAAATCATATTGTACCATAAAAGTGATGAACATTCTGATTCCATTCATTCAGTCTCAAGCTAAATCTGAATTTGACAGTCAATTTGATATCTAACAAACAAACTAAGTGAAAACTAACTTATAGGTATCAAACAATTCTACAAAAAATTTACTCAAAATAGAAAAATATAACAAACAATTCACTATAAAAATATTTTGTATGCCAAAGATATTTCCTCATATTATCCAATTCAAGTTTTAAAGTTCTGGTCAAATGCTGATATCAATCAGTGGCTGGACAGGTAGATTTCCATATGGACTAGCATACTGACAGGGGACGACTTGGGATTGCAAGGACCAAGAGAAAGGAGGAGAGAAGAAGGGGTGAGGAGGAGGGAGGAGGAAGAGGAGGATCAACAAAGAGGAGGAGAGAGGAGAGCAGGATGAGAAGAAGGAGAAGGAAGGAGGAAGAGGACGACTGGTAGAGGGGAGTTGAAGGCAGCACAGGAGCAGAGAAAAAAGAGAAGAAAGAAAATGAGGCAGAGAAAGAGACAAGAAGAGGAGGTGGAGGCAGTGGCGGAGAAGGCAAACTGAAGCCGAGTGAACCGGCATTGGGGCTGGCAAGGGGGCAGAGTGATGGCAGCAAGATGGCAAAGAGACCATGGTGAGGCGACAAAGAGGAGGGAAGATAAAGATAAACATAGGAAGAAAGGGTGGAAGAGAGAGAGAGAGAGAGAGAGAGATGAGCATGGGAGGAAAGATTGAAAAAACAAAAAAAGGAAGATAGTTGTCAAAAAAGTGAAAGGAAGTTCCTTTAAGGAACAATAGAGGTGTTGAGTAATAGGCTTACCATCCAGTACCCTCGGTTTTACTATTAAAACCAGGCAGTAAGCCTGGTTCTGAATCAAACAGGAAAAATCATCTAATGTGTCATGTTTTCTAGCCAGGCCAATAAATACAGATCGGTATGGAGTGGTCCAACCAGTTTTTAAGTCCTTGATCAAATCATTTTGACCATGACAATCTCAAGTACAATTTAAGGCTTAATGACATCAAAAAAGGTTGAGCTAGTAAATGAGATTGCTCCCGTCTACAAAGAAGAGTGTAATACCTAATTAGTGAGTCTACCAGCTAGCTAGGAGTGATGAAAACGCTATTGCAACAAACCTGCCATTACGTTTTTGTCCTCTTCATAGATCGTTCCAAATTTTCCACAGATTTCTTTACACCTTCATTTCCCACCCTTTTAGGTATGAATCTTCACAGAGTTAAGAATGGTAAATTGTGATGACAGTCCAACAAAATAGTTCAATAGAAAAGAAAGAAGAATCATATATTATCACACAAATTGTCCCCTGATACAGACTTGATTGCCTCACTTAACCTAGTTAAACATAACTGGCATTGATTTAAATAAATCAATAGAATGGACTGACCAATCATGACAGCCTAATGGACCTTCTAGACTCGAATCTAACCCAAACTGTTCAGCCTTCTTCTGACTCGATTGAGGATAACATTTTCCTCCAATTGAGAACTAAAACCTAGAGCAACCTATGCCATCATTTGGAGATATGATAGATTGTCACAGAAAACAGTTTCATTCTTCTCTAGAAACTTTGCAGTTAATTTGTTCGCAATGAAGAAAATATGTCAAAGCCAATTCATATAAAAATAAAACTAACAATGACCAACCTATTTGATGTACATAAACAATAGATGGAGCTTTTTTCCACCCATGCTGAACTGGAACAGAAGCATTCTCATAAGCTGATACCTGAAAAGCATATTTTTAACTGTAACCAAAACCAGAACTAAGAATTTGAAGATTTTCGTTGCCTGATATTAAACAAAAAAAAATTATTACCTGCTCTAGAAAGTCTGGCAGACGTTCATAAACCATTCTCAGCTCATCCAACTACAGTTGAAAAGATCAAATTAAATACTACCATTCGTGATACAAAGATGATACAGTAAATAAAATGTTAAAAGAAATTATTTCCTTGGCGATACTGCTGTGAAATGCAAGTTTCCTATCTTAATAAAAATTATGGAAATAAGTCAAAAAGAGATAGATTTCTTATATACCAGATAGAACTTGCTGTATCCATTAATACACTGATGAATGACATTGAGAAACACATCTGAACATGCAGATAATTTGAAACATAAATATTTAATATGGCATCATTCATCTTTCATAACATTGTTCATCTCAATGTTACGCCAACACCACATCAGTAGAAAAATGCTATCCAAGATTGGCTGTCATGTTGCTACAGTTTCACAAAATCAGCTCTAGCTGTGCATCACATGCCTGAAAAATATGGTTGAATATGGATTGGATACAGATCAGACATTGGAAAAACCATATTATTAGTCAATTTTAATCAGTTAATCCACTATCAATTCTTGCTATATTTGTTCAATATGGATATGGAAAGGAAATAGGTATAAAATGGATACTGATTTGGATTAAAATTTAGGCAAGAAATAGATGGAAATTGTGAAATTCTAGTCCTCTTGTATCAGGAATTGATAGTGGATTATGTAGGGATCAAGATAGGCCCACTTCTAGTAACTTTAGCTTAAGTATTTTAATCAACATGATTCTAGATGATATATCTAATTTTGCAGGTCAGAATTTCTATCAAAATAGGTCATGATAATTGGCACAGAAGTGGACCTAGGGTGATACTTGTTTTATAAGTGCACCCTCATGGGAAAGGTAAACAGTGGATATTGCATGAGACACAACACAATGTAGAGCCCCACTAGATCATGAGCTCATATTCCTACCTAATAGCAATAATTCTAGACTATGCATCAGGTTGTGGAAAAGATGTTGTTGAGCCTTTTGTGTGGAAGCACTAATCAGAATGATGCATTCTAAATATCTCCATAAAATGAAACAAGAAGTGTTGGTTGTTCTAGTTTACAGCCTCATATATGAGACTAGAAGAATGATACTCTAATAATTTTATGTCAAACAATAGCGATGACTTTGTGACTGCAACAAAGCAGATTCCAAAATAATTTTTTTAACTTCATTTAATATAAAATGAATTTGGAAGTATTCAACTTAACTAACTGGCAAACAGCAGTGAGTTTGAGATCACACCAAAATATTTGCAGCCAATAACATAATATAAGATGTTTATTCTTAGGATAATATTATTTCTGAAATGAACCGATGTAGCTCATTGAGAATACGATATTAAGGGCCCGCAGAAAAGATGGAAGAAATTAATTTTTAAGAGAATAAATGATGTTAGCCAAAAGTTGTATCCATGGTATGCAATTTTGAATGGTACCGCCCGGTACGGGTGGTACATACCGGTCTGACAATAAATCGGTACGCAGACCGCTCGCTACAGTGCTACAGTACTACAGTAGAGAGAGAAATATTTAAAATTATGTGTATCGCTCGGTACGCCCTGGTGTACCGCTCGGTACACGATACTGTACCATACCGAGCCAACCTCGAAACACCGGTATGGTACGGTATTGCATACCTTGGTTGTATCTGCAAACTTAGCAAAGATACAAAATATATGGCAAATGGGTGAGACTCCAAATGAGTTTTACATCAACCTGTAGAAAAGCACAATAATAATGAGAGATGTCACTATCTAACTAAGAAAATAAAATAAATAGAATCCTAACTTCATCACAAAGTCCTTCCTTTACTAGCGTCTCATATCCCTTCTCCTTGCTTCGCTTAACATCAATAACACCCATTACCTGCACAGTAATGATGATGCAACACTAGGTACAGATTAGGACAAAAAATGCAACATATTGTGAAATTGTAAATGATATCAGTAGCTCAAAGAAAAAAAAAAGAAGCTAGCAAAATTCATCTAATTGATAATAAAATGTTTATTAGAGGTCAGCTTTTTGAAGCAATCAATCAGAAAGTTTAGATTTCCTTCACCATTTCAGTTCTTATGGAAACAAACATGGTTTCTACATGCACAAAACTTAATGTTATGAAGCTCAATGCAACTGAAGTATGATGCAAATAAATACAAAATTCGCATAACAAGTAACATTTTAATTTTTGACAATGACAATGTTACCAATATAATTCTTTTTACCTTTGGGAACATGTCATAGAAAATGGCATTTCACATAGAAAGATGAGCTTAGAGATTATGATAAGATATAAGCTCTGATAAGTACAATGTAAGATTAAGGTTCCAAGTTTCTGTCCGAGACCCATACCGGTCTCTGGCCACACTAGTATGGTGTGATACATACTGGGAGCCAAAGAGAAAGGAGAGAAGATGGGAGGTGGAGCAGAGGAGGAGAGGAGGAAAAGAAGAGGATTACGAGAGGAGCAGAGAGGAAGAGCTGTTATTGACAATCAATAGTTGTTGACATGCTGTAAAAATTTATAAAATCATTTTCAAATCTGACCAAGCAAAATTGTCAGTTCGGATGTAGGTTCCTGCTTGGACTGGTAAACACTGATCAGTACATACCAGTCTAACTAGTTTTTTGAAATTTGATTGAGGTTTATGCCATGAAGAAATCTAACTAATAAGCTCATAACAACTCAATCATTGTTGATAAACTACAAATTGCACTCATTGCAATTTTCATACAAAAAGTTTAAAAATATAATATAATAAAGAAATGTAAATCATTTGAATTAGTTATTTTGTTAAATAGCCTGCCTACTAAAAATGTTGTTTAAAACACCAAGTCTGAATTTTTTTTATGGGAGAAGTAGGTTAATGTTAATAAATTGTATACCACTTTTCGCATTATTATCTCACATTGAAACGAAGTTGCCAAATGTTTTGTATAAATTAAAAACTGCAGAAAATTACATTAATAACATGCAACCAATATCTGCTTACTAAGATGAAAACAAAATGGTTTATAGTTATGTTCAACAAGAACTAGCATACTAGGAGATGATGAGTATGAGAATAGTTCCAAACTTCCAACTGTGTTACATACAGAAGAAGAAAATGGACACACTTGACATCTTTTGCTGACTTATTGTAAGGTAAGGACTTCAGAAAAACCCACCAAAGAAAACTAAGGAGAAAAGTATTTAAGGAAATTTATGCACACCAGATCATAGACATAAACCAACTCCATTGTAATGCAGGAACTTGCCTAAAAGAAATCAAAACCGAAGTCAAGCCATAATTTTTAACCATAAATATAATAAAAAGATGCTATTTACATAAATTTTATCACCATTAACATATTCATACCTTCTCCACTAAGTCTAATTTCAGGTATTTTAATCTTTCCTGTAGGTATTCTGAAATACCAACTTCAAAGATCTTGTTTATGTGCAACAGCGAACAAATGCACTGCAAAATGAATGGGCACCAATCTGATCATATAGATTGCAATCATGAAGCAATCATGCAAAATAACATAATAAAAGGTAAAGTGCATAAAATATGGTGAGACTTGGAAAAGGGTCCTAACCATGCACTGCTAGATCAGATTTTAGACACAAGCATAAGTATGAAAAACAATAGATCATCAGATACATGCAGTTTATATACACTGATTAACATGCTATATGGTCCACACAAAATTCCTGATTTTGCCTTGGAAGTTCTTTTCCTTCTTCCACTCTGTTTGATTTCTTTTTATTTTTGTTAAACATGTCAAAAGTTTCTTTCTACTAAGCCCTCAACAGTTGCACCTTTTCGGGTTCTCCTTGGAGTCTCCAGCCAATCCCAGAGACTAGAATATCAACAGGGTTTGGTAACAGGCAAACCCTGCCTCAGTGTTAGTTTCTCCCTCTCCTAAACACAGCTACCAGACGTAGCAGCACAACACTTCATTACCAAGACCCAAGGGGTTAACCACTTTACAACCTTACAAGTCCTCATATCTGAAACCTCATCCGCAATATAATTATGAAGGACCAGAAAGTACAAAACCTCCCAATTTCAACTGAACAGCCACATGATCATAGCTAAACAGGAATATGAAATAGGTAGTACAAAGGTGATGACAAACAGAGGAACATGGCATCTCTTGTGCTGCTGCATGAAACTCTTTCTCATTGCTCCAATCTTTTGCTGCCACTAACATCTCAATATTTAAATGACAAGTCCACCTTTTGGTTGTCTATTGGCAATTGACAGTCACCAAAATTTTTACTTAGCTGTAAATATGATATTGGCATCTCTTGTGCTGCTTGTTGGAATTCTTCCTCATTGTTTCTTTTTATGGCTATCATCTCAGATTCTCCAATATTTTGCTTCTATTAACACCTCCTTGAAAATTTAATACACCTTTTTCTAATAGTGGCAATTGTCAGACACCAAATTTTACTTTGTCACAAATATAGTACAGGCTTCTTTTTGTTTCTCATGTCCAACTTCAACTGCTCCCACATTGGTTTGGGTAAAGATCAAGGAAACCCACAGTGCTCCTAACTTCAAATTAGTTGGTCACCTTCACTGCATCTTTAAGCAAGAATTGCCACGAACTCACATTTCTAGTTAGGACTTACAACAACATTATGTCACGTCAGTCGGCAAGCCTTAAGGCCAAGACCGACAAAAGGTTAGCCTACTCATTGTCAGCATCTCAAACTTATCCTCCCTTCATTCAATTCCATTTATGTCCTTTTTATTAACATCCAAAAAATGTCGCAAATGAGTTATCAAAACTTTTATATAATAGTAGGAGACAAAGGCTTGAAGTTATTTCTAAATGGTAATTAGAAAATTATTTCCATACACATTTAGGAACTTGAGTGTTGGGTAGTTAAAAAATATATATAAAAACAAATTGTGTTGTCGAGATAAGAATGTCGAGATGAATGTGTAGAGTTACAAGGAAAGATAAGAAAGGAAATATTTTTATTCGAGAACAACTAAGTATCACTTTGATAGAGGATAAGATAAGAGAATTATTTAAGATGGTATAGGTATGTGCTAAGGAGACCTCCAGATGCGATAATCAGAAGAGGTGAAATAATTAATATTAATATGAGGAGAGGTAGAGGAAGACCTGAAAAGATCTTAATAGAAACTATAAATAAAAATTTTACGTACACTAAATTTAACTAAACATGTGGCTTTTTACATATCTTAATTGGCGACAAAAGATCTATGTAGCCAACCCCAAATAGTTGGGACTTACGACTTTATTATTATTGTTGTTGATGTTGTTGTATTTAGGAACTTGCATATTCTCAAGCTGCAGAGCATAGACTGCATATAGGCCTACCAATGGCATCTACTGCATGTCGTCAATCCATGAAACCCAAAAACCGCAATTATGAATATTTACCAGAAACATTAAGATGCCTGCTCTTATCCTACGTACAAGAATATGAGAGGAAATAATGTGAGAAATGCAACTGAAGAGACTATTTTCTAATAATGCAGCTAGTTCTGGAATAACCAAGCTAGCAGATGAAGCATTTACCTGAGGTAAACTTGGTGCCAAATACAAACTCAATAAAATAGTAAACGAGAAAATTTTGTTGCATAACTCAAAAGAAAAAAAATCATGTCACCTTCAAAAATGCATTCCAATCGCTGGTTGTGCATAAAGAGCTAGGTGAGTTGAATTTCTACAACAAAAAAAGAATCATCAGTTTTCACAAAATTAAATATAGTCATTTGCACTAAACATCTAGAAAATTATAAATAAAAACAACAAACAGTTATAATATGCAATAGAAATTGTATTATCACTTAGAGAAAATGTAGCATTTACTAGATAAACTAACTAAAAATAAAATGGAATATTTTAGATCTGAGGCAGTGATTCAAAGCATTCATAAATATGCTGCAAAATTCGATGGATTGCAAATGATCAACATGATGATAAGTTTCACTCTTTACATCAGCAGGTGAATAAGTTGAAATAAAGCAGGATAACATAAACCATAAATTAGCATTAGATCTGTGAGTTAACTCTCAAACAAGAGAGATCTATGTTGCCATGTGGAGTTGTGGGGCCCACGAATGTGCTATTCAAATATCATGTACATCCTTTTTCACAAGAAAGAGACATATCTCAATCTTCTTGCAGGGTTTATTAGTTAATCTGGCCATTTATCCCACTATACCCTTTTGTATGACCAAGAGACATGTCATAGTTCTTCCAAGATTCTATGACTAACTAGGCAATGCCATACTCGTCAAGAGGACTTGGTGTTCATGATCTACAACTTATCAACCATTTGCACAGTGATCATATAGAAGGGAACAATGAACTAAAAGAAACACATGAAAAAATATAACTTACAATCCAATAATAGTATTTCACCTCCATCAGCAAATTTATTGGCAACCAATAAAATTTGTTTCACTTCTGTTCTTTTGACAGAGAATCAAGCTCTTCTAGTTTTAAGATTGTGATAATAGAATAATTCTCCTGGATTAATTTAAAATATCCAACAAATAAAGAAAATAAGCTCTAAATACAAATATAGTCACCCTGGTAGAGCACACAACAAAAAAAAAGGTCATGTAGTCACCTTGAGCATGTGGGGAACATCTCTTACAGTCTTTAACGTCTCACGTAAAGCAGACATCACTTCTTCGCAGCAAAGGAAAAATGATATCTGTCCATTTTGCTGAAGTACTACAACTCCGTTTTAGATGCTCAGTTGTTTACTAAGAAGTTTTACGGGAAAACCAAATCATGCTATAAGAAGGATACTGTATTCAGACGGTTGTTTAACATGTCAAGGTCAAGTATAGGCCTCAAGAACCAAGCCCTGATTCAAACATAAGAGAACTTAGAATCTCTTGGATGTGATACCAATAAAAGTGTATCTTGATAGGCTTGATGGGTTTACCTCAAAAGCCTCCTTCCCATTGGTGTAACACACTAAATGGTAAAAGATTATTAGTTCCAAGTTTCTGCAACTATACAGAATTGAACTTCTCATACCTTATTAAACATTCCAAAAACTGAGAACCTGCACTAAGAGAAGTAGAATTATTATTTTTATAAAAATATCCCAGTATATATCAGATTAGCCTCATATTTACCCTTCCTTTGCTCTGCCTATTCCCATGTCACTAGGATGCTTATCAACTTTAAAAATCTGTAATGCCTCATGAGCAGCTGCATCAAGTTTGAGAAACTTGTCTCTGTGTCTTGATGTAAGAAATAAATTGCACTTTCTATCGCTAAATTATGCACTTGAGCACAAAAAAAGGATGACTGGCTTGCCTCAGAGAAAAAAATGACCAGATAACAAACTACGATTACAATTTAAACAAGAAGGATAAAATGAGATTTGTGACATGCAATCAATTGTTATTGATGAGTAGCCACATTCATTTTGTTGAAATGTATCTACGAGCCTCTCATTCTCTAGTATAGCAAGAAGACCACCAGCAGCACGAACTTGAACTTCACTTCCTAGGTCCATCATGGAGTTAAGCTGCATGTAATAAGCAGGTTGCTTCAAATGATCAACTAAGTATATAGGAAGTTTGTGAAGAAATTAATATATATACAAAGCTGTGAGTCTATAAAAGACTTATATAGAAAAAGCAATAGAACATTATTTATAATATTACATTGATATAGAGTAGAAACATTGTCTTCCATTTAAAAGAACCAAAAGCAAATGCAGAAATATTGAATCAAATGGTATCTCTAAGGTGTTTCTGGATGATTGGGATAAAATAATTGAAGGAAATGTTTGGATCCTTCATGAAGCCTGCATTAACATTCACGGATGCAGGAATCCAAATGCAAATGTTGTTGGGTGATGGGATCCATGCATCTCTTTAATAGCCTGCAACAGCCACTGCAGGATGAGCTTAAAAAATGCACTTCTAGTCACCATAAAGTTGTACATGACATAATACAGGTGTCTATGGAATCTATTCTACATCACTCCTTGTATTATTAGACCTTTATGAAGTCCCGACTCCTGAGACCCTTGTACCTATCTAGATGCCCTATGTATGTTGCTTGATCTGTTTCTTGCACAATTATCCTGTGTGATGCTTGGAAATGCAGGCTGGCATATACTAAAGGCTCCATATTGCAGAAATCTAAACAAAACTTATAACAAGAAACTGCCGGTATTTGTAGATAAAAAGAACCAATTTAGATGAACCTGCATCAACAATACTAATAAATATCAGCATCTATCAGTGTACAAACGAGCTTATTGAGCATCTGTATGTAGGAAACTAGATACCCCCAAAGTGAATCATTTGATGCCTGATTGTTTCTCTGTCTAAATAACAATCATGTGGACTCAAGTAGGATCCATGTTAATTATGTGCTTACAAAGCATATTCTCTCTTTGATGCTAAGTCCATCATCCATTCCAGCAACCCTTAGGTAAACTAATCTGCAGTTAAAAAAATATTAAAGAATTATGCATGAACCTTGACACTCCAAGCAGATTAGGGAAACAAGAAAATTGCCCAGGAAGTGCTAAAATTAAATTGCTGAGGCAAGATCTGATAATATCCAGAAAATGCAGCACACAAGGACAACTTAGCCATTAGGTCTCAGCTTTGCTATCTAAAATCAACAAGATCAAGAACAAAGCAGCAAGAATGAACCAATATATGTTATCTTCACAAGTCAATTGATTAAGCTTTCTAAGATGACCATGAAAGTGAAGATATTTCAAGGTAAGATTTAACTTCAATATTTCAACATTGGAAAATGCATCCCATCTAGCTAAAAAGTTTTTGAGTGAAGACTAAACCCTAGAATGGCAAAAAAGCAATTTTTATATATTGACCAAACAAAAGATTTCAATATCGTGGCATGGGAGGATATCCAATTGTATGAGAGCTAAATCAAGAATTTGTCAGTCATATGCCAATGACATTTCCCCAGTAGAAATGTGGATTCGAGCTCCACATTGCCCAAACCCTGTTTGCATGGCATGGTTGGCTACGGACAATAAGAGTTGCACATGAAATCCTTGAATTCAATTAAATCAAAACCCAAGGAAAACAAAAGTTCTATCTTCCTGACTTCTCAGAATCATACACACCTGTGCCATGCTTGTTCATAGCTGAAAACTGAACTTCGTATAAGCTTCACTTCAAAGGTTTCAATAGAAACTGTTCAATAATGAAAAATTAGAGGAAAAGAGAATGGGGGCAATGAACTTTGGTAGGGAAATTTTAAGTTACAAACCATTTCGCTGTAGAGCAGCTAAGAATAATTCATCTGTTTTAGTGCTGGCATATATGACCAATGGTTTCACCTGATACTTCACTGATTCAGAAAAAAAGCAGAGAAACTCTTAGTAGAAAGAATTATCATATATTCTTAAGAGATGATGCAGCTAGCATCAGGGTCGACTTGCTATAAAATAGACCAACTTAAGGATACAAACTAAAAGAAATAAATCCATAAGGACAGACTAAAGACTTTGCATATGAAGATTATTAGCATTTACCTAGATCAATCAGAGGAAGTTCTCCATTTCCATCTTCCCAAAATTCAATGACAAAAAGTTGATGTATATTTGCATCATAGTATGCTACTCCAACTCTACATTGAGAAAATGTGAGTCATCTAAAATGAAATGGAAATCACACAAGATGCAAATTATTGCAAATGCCAAATCATCTAGCCTCCAGAACTGTTAGAAAAATCAGCAATAACTGCATTCAATGAGGTAGCGTTTGGCAAACAGCATCCTTCATAAAAGTGCAGACAAATATTTTTTGATCTTATGAGGCACATCCATCTTCCAAGAATTCTTATTTGAGTCATCATGTAGGCCCCTTATCAATTAGAAAATTGTATAAGGATTTGAACAAGAATCTTCTATATGCATTCCAACATCTATCAAATGTATACAAGATGATAGTGTCATTCTTGCCTATAATTTCACTTTATTGTAGTGCCTCAAAAAATATTTAACTTGCAGTATGTTACAAAAAAAAAGAAATTTCGATAAAGGTTTTTATTGACTCAGCATAAAGGTGTTTCAACACTCAAAAAGCAGTCTGCCGCAATTATTGTAACTAGTATACCAGCATGCCACAAGAAGCATTGGCATGCTAGCCTTTTTTTTCGAAAGATTGTAATAGATTATCTCCGATATGATTTTTCATTGAGGGCAAGCCCTTGGCATCACAATAAGGCTACCGCTTTTGTTATCTACATGAAGAAAGAAGACCAAGGAATTAAATACCAGCCAGGCTGGTGTGGACCAGTAGTTACCGTTCCAAACAATGATGGGTGCTAAACCTGTTCGTCAGTACCAGTTTCTGGAACAAGCTGACATGTCCTTTTTCATATTTTTCTCGGTATACCAAGTGGTCTTGGTCAGTATATCACCTAAAATACCAGCATCGTATCGGTCCGACTAGCTACCAAAACTAGCATTGAATTAAGATTCAACTCCTTGTCTAAGACTACATATAATGAAATTCTTTCCAAACCTCATATTGGAGGGAACCTCATGTCATCCATTTTTTTCAATATGATTTTACACTAAATTTAGAATAATTTTTCAGTATCATGTTCAACTATTTAGTATGTTATTTGCTTGGAATCAGTACACAAAACATTGGAGATTACATGAATTTTAAGCCACAAACATGAACACGATATAATAAAGAACAATGAACATAATTTGTTTGCATATACTTGATTTGGGGTTTGATCACATAAGAATCCATATTAGTATCTTCAAATTAAGTGACTAATAAATAAAGGTTCCTTCTCTTTCCACTTAAGTTGATATTGCACATGGGAAATAAAACCAGCTCATGTACTGTAGATAGTCTACATGGTATTGCCTCGATAGAGTACTAGAACATGATCAAGTTTCAAGTGATGAGATCTAGTCCCTTGATGCAAATTTAGCATTCTCTACCTTCCCATGAATCATAACCATTCGCATGTCAAAAACAATGAGAAATATGAGGACATAATAGAAGAATAGCCCCCCAGTTGTGTACTTCATCAAAGCAAGGACCAAGGCAGACAGCAGATATAGTAAAAACAGGTACAGAAGAAGAGAAAGGCGATAGAGGAGCAGACAAACAGACACTGGGAAGGTCCCAACATTTTGATAGGGGGAGGGAGGGACCTACTATTACTTCAGGTAGACAATCTGGATGGAAAGGGATGATAGTGATCATCCATCCACCATCCACACCTCAGGCTACATTGGTCAGTGCTGGCACATGAACGTGTGTGGATAAGAAACCCTCATGCATGATCAAAAAATCTGATTCAATTTAAAATGAAATTATCAGAAACAAACCAAGACTCCCAAACTCAGCCTGATAGAACTGCATCAAACTGCACAAACTATATACCACCAATATACATCAGCACTAAAATCTTACTAGCTCCAGTGCATGAAGCCCAACACAGGGTGTTACATGTCCTGGACCTTCTAACGTTGATCATTCTAAATTCCACTATTCATAATGATGAATTACAATGCCTATGCAAACAAAGAGATTGATGGGAACCGTATGGAAAAAATGACTTGTTTGGGGTAGTCTTTACAGAAGACTAACTAAAGCAACTGTGAATTAGATGGTCCACGTTAGTTAAAACTAACCAATTCCTTCCAAACGAATGATCTAAACATAAAAATTAACAAAATAAAATGATGCAAAAGTAGTCGTTCTAGCATAAAGAGAAAAAAAATTGGACACGGGCCAATAATATGGATCTGAAACATAACATAATCAAATAATTGCTTACCTGTGACCATGTATAATGCAAGCCATGTACACCTACAAAATATATTGCACGATAAGTGCATACAACAGAACAAAAGTAATCCGAGATTTCTGATAATCGGCATGCTAATACAATAGTAATAATGACTAAATTGGTAAAATAGTGCAATGCTACAAATAGAAAATGTATTTGTAGAAACACTATCATGTCATATGTTTCACGTGTATAAGGTAAGTTGTATTTAAAGATCGAGTTATGGCAACCTACATCCCTCGAGAACAAGAAGGTTGCTAGGTGGACGGAAGTGGCAGGTGTCGGGGAAAGGAAGAGGTGGAACAAGTGAAGAATCAAAAACTACCTTACGACATAAACACAATATTTTCGGAACAGACCTCGTAACAACAACAACCAGTTCAGTGTCCCCAAACAAAAACAGGAAAATATTAGGGTTTTACTTTTAGCTGCTATTCCAGCACAACTCAACAGGGGAATCGGGAGTAGTTGCGAGCCAGAGAAAGATTCAAGGATGGGATGCGCAAGAAATCAAAGAATGGATTCACCTGCGACTCCTCTACCGTCTCGGCGACTTCCTCCTCCATCTCCATTCGCCGATCGGTCCGTCGATCGAATGAAGGCGAGAACGAGGAAGCGGGTTTTATAGTTAGATTTGGCACGTGCAAGACTAATCGCTCCATCACGATTCACGATACTACTTTATGAACACATTTTTATTATCATTATATTTATCTTGATGGGTATATTCCACATCACTCCATGCGTGTCACAATGTCTCGTTCCTCGAACAATAAATAAGATAATAAGCATATTTCCTTTTGCAAAAGAAAAGCAAGTAATGGAGATGATATTTAGTGTCACGATCTTGCAACAAAAAATACGATGATGATTTTTTCATATTGCATCATCTAACATTCTTTATTCATGAATGTATTCATTAATAGAGGGACATGCATGGCAAACAAAGAAGGGAAATTGAGGGTTGCTTAGTAAGCTCCTCTCAGGTCAGAGATTGGCATGTAATGGGTGAGCGAGCTTCTTAAGCTTGCAATAGGGGACGATGGAAAGACATGAGTGTGTGACGAGACTAGGTAGAATAATAAAGTAAAAATATACGAGAGAGAAAAAAAATCTCAAAGACGACACGGAGAGATGAGCATAGGGCTCCGTACCGAGCACTATAGCAGTGCTACAGTCGAAACCGGTACATACATACCTTGGAGATAAGTTTGAGCTAAGGGCCCTCCTTCTAGCATCACTCTGATAAGAGAGCAAGAGAGATCTAATGGACTTATAAGTCCTGATTCCCATACTCCTCAATCAATATGGGACTAAACGATCTTATCTATAATAGAGAGAGAGAGGAGATTTCCTTATAAAATTAGTTTATATTAGTTATCTCATTGATATATTATATTGAGAGATGTCCTTTATGTCACCTGCATGTAAATGAGCTAGACATGTATAGTATAAATGAGACGACTAATCTATATTAATTATGTCAATGAGCTGAACATGTAATAATGTATAATGTAAATGAGCTGTATAAATATGTCACATATTATAGTGCACAGTTCAGAATATTAGTCATGTTATATCGAGGGATCCCTTTATATAATTATATTACCTAAGTGTAAATAAGCTGGACATGTAATCATTAAAGAAACAATTAAGCTATTAATTATATTACCTGAGTGTAAATGAGCTAAACATGTAATCATAAAAGAGATAACTAATCTACACTAATACTAAGGGTCATGTAATGGATCTTTTACAGTTATTTTAGAAATATACCATGTATTTATGGAGTTCGACCTTGGCTATATCTCTCATTTTTCTTAGTGTTAGTTACCTAAATATAATGTTGAAAAGTACATAGATATCCATGTGTCAAGAATCATATATCATTTTCTTTCAAAACTTAATGATGTTAATATTATAACATGAGGGTAGCTTTGCTATTTAGATTGATACTATCAAGATCCCATATTGACATTGACAAAGCTTCTTTGTTGGATTCATCCTTTTATTAGGCATCTTCTAATAAATTAACAAATTATATAAGAAAGGTTAAGACAAAAAAATATTTCAACTATCAACTTATATTTTATGATCAAGTTTAGTTGTCCAATAATCCTTAAGTGGTACAATCTTACGTTATGAAACTCATAGTTGTCGAATAATCCTCTCCCTTTTATGCATAGAGATAAGCTTCCTTTTTTTTTAGGGGGAGTAGATATGGTAATAACTATACTAGATGATACACTTTATATAATTATGTAAGCTAAATATGAATAAGTCAAACCGATAAAGTGGACATACAATCATAAAAGAGACAACTAACCTATACTAATACTAAGTATCTAGTGGATCATTTTATAGTTATTTTAAATGTGATCACATATTCGTGGAGTTTGAATTTGATCGTATCGAGGTATCATAACACCTCTCATCTTGTTCATATAAGTTATTTAAATATAATGCTCAAAGATGTATATAGATAGATATACATGTAAATATTAATGAGAGGTGATTCTAACTAAAGTAAAAATTAATGATGAGAATCACACTATCTCCTTTTCGTAAAAATTAATGATGCTCTAATATTATAGCATGTGAGTGATTCTAACTAAAGTAACCAAGAGGAATTGTTGATAGCATGGATACTAGGGATCAATATTGGATAAATTGTTTTAGAAATATGACAATATATTTGTTGAGTTTGAGCTTGACTATACTAAGATATCGTAACACCTCTCATCTCATCTTTTTCGTGCAAGTTGTACGAGAATAAAACTAAAAAGTACATATTCCAAAGAGTCATAAGTGAACTCAAAGAGTCATAATAATAATGATATTATTATAGCACAAGGGCAAGCCTTGTTGTAACTCAAAAGTGAACTCTCCCATATAATAAACATATTTATATTTATATTATCAAGACCCCACGTTGATAAAGCTTCTTCATTAGATTCATCATCCTTTTAATAGGCATCTTTTAACAAATTAATAAATTATGTAAGAAGGATAAGTCAAATATTGATTCCAACCATTAACTTATATTTTATGATTATAGGAAGTGGTGCAATCCCATAGAGATATAAGCGTAGAGCTCCATTCTCCCCTCTTATGTAAAGAGAAGCTTTTTTTTTAGTAACAACTATATTGAATGATACCTTTATATAATTATATTACTTAAGTGAAAATGAGCCATAGTGATAAAGTGAAGATCCAATTAAAAAAAAAGACTAATCATACCGAGGTATCATGACATCTCTCTTTTATATAATCTTTTGTTGTAAAAATTAATATTATTAATATTATAACACGAGGATAATCTTTGTTATAAGAACTAAAGTGTATAGACAAATAGAGTTTTATTAGTTAAGTGTATCGAGGGATATCCTTTTATAATTATGTCATCATAAGTGTGCATGACTCGTAATGGTAAATTAGACATATTATATAGTAGTCGAGTTATTTTAGAAATACGATTATATATTTGTGAAGTTTAAACTTCCATCTTTTTTATACATATTATCTAAATATAAAATTAAAAGGTACATATGTATATTTTTTTCTTGTAAAAATTAATAATATTATTATAGCACTAGGGCAAGCCTTATTGTAACTAAAAAATATACTCTCTTGTGTACTAAAGCTTTTTATATTTATATTTATATTGATAAAGCTTCTTTGGATTGATCCTGTGAAAAATTAATTTCAACCATCAACTCTTATATTTTATGATCAAATTTAATTACAGGATAAATCTTAAGCGGTGCAGTCTCACCGCATGAAACCGGTACCTCAGGTGAATGCTGGATCCGAAGCCTGCAATAGATCCATATTCAACATCTAACAGGTCCGAATCCGATATTTTGCATAATGGGTTCGGGTCGGACATGAGTCGATGTAAACACCACCCGACCCGATTTAAAGGGCCTTAAAAGAGGCATCAGTAGACCCAACAAGAACGATAACAAGGGATGGAGTTCGAGAAGCGGAAGGCGGCGGTCATGGCGGCGCTAGCGGCGCCTGCGCCGGACAAATCGCCGAAGGGGGCGGTGGACGCGCCCATCGTCCCCGTCCTCGACGCCCTCAACCGCCACCACTCATACTTCACTACAAGCTCTTGCTCCGGCCGCATCTCCATCCTCGCCCACGGCCGTCGCCCGGCCCCCGACGCCGGAGCCGTTGAAGGCGACGGAAATAAGACTGCGTCTAAGAAGAAGGCCGCCGGCGGAAGTTGGCTCTTCGTCAGCCACGACCCTGCCGACCCGGCCGCCGTCGTCGACCTTCTCTTCGGAGGCCCTGAGAAGTCCGTAGAGGGGGATCTGGTGTTCCGTTTTGAGCCTCTAATCATCGCGGTCGAGTGCCGGGATGTCGCTGCGGCGCAGGTGCTTGTTTCCACCGCGATTTCTTGTGGGTTTAGAGAGTCGGGTAAGTGAATGATCTTTTTTTCTTTATGAAAGAACTGTTACTGATTAGATTAAACAAAAAGATCTAGTGTTGATTTCTGGTTTGAATTGAAAGAATGTCTTTGAGTCATTTGAAGCAGGATGAGGTGCTATTCATTAGGATATATAAAGTGAAGAAAAACATAGGACTTGACCTTCATGATTTAGAAAATTTCAGGTCGGGTATATTAAAAGAAGGATAAATTCTACTTAACTTTTTTCTTGTTGATTTAACAACTCAAGAGTTTGAAAGTATGCTTTAGGTTGGACTTGTAGGTATCAATTTTGCTTAAGATATGAAATGCCAACTTTAAACTAAGATGTCTTTTTTCCGTAGCTATTGGTAACGATTAGTTGAACCTAGGGTTTGACTTACTGATCCGAGCCAGCGTGCCAACAGGTCGGCGGCACAGCACGTGCCACCCCTTACCGGTGTGCTGAGTGTCAGCATGGTGAGGTGTGCTGATGGCGCAAAAAAAAGGCCCAAAAACACCTCTAAAAATATCTGAAAAATAAAAAAAACTTTTATTAGGGTTTTTAATTTTGAACTAAATGTAAGTTTAGTATAATTCATCAAAAATATTCTAAATTAGGAAGGAATAGCGACAGATATCTTTTTCGAGCTTTGAGCAGTGTTGTGGCATGTTTTGAATCGTCCATCCATTGATATTGAATTATCAACAAAAATATGACTTGAATTGTTAGATTACCAGTTTAAATTTAAGATTCAAATGAATTAAGTGATAAAAGGATCGATTGATGGATATACATGGTTCTACCATAAAAAAGAATAAGGAGACTCCACGGACTGTGGATTAGGGTTCTCGATTCTATGTATTTGTATATCGATATGTTATTTTTGTTAGATCCAATCTCGAAATTGATCTTACGATATAGTTTATTGATACATCGTATGTCATTAGTGCATCAATGTGATGATGATTGTAGTCTGATCATCATGAACGACACGTGTCCGAGGCGACTCCTGAGGCAAGTATAATTGTAGCATGTATTGGTGTGAAGGTTGGAGAACATTGGAACATGTACTTTTGTCAATGATCTACTGCTCCGTATTATAAGATCGATCACCGTGCTATTGCTTGGAAAGGAATGACCAACTATCATCATGCTGTTGTTGGCCATAAGGTCTTTCATGATACGATGGTTGGGAATACAATGAGCCCCGCCCTATGTCTACGTCGTATAAGCTTTGTCGCATTTGCTTAAAATCATCAATTACCTTCCCCTTCCCCTTCTGTTTCTGTGAATAAATCTGACTAATATCTCGTCGAGCTCCATGATTTGAATCTTGGATGGCATGCATAAAAAATGTTGAAAGAGGGGGGAGGAAAGGGTTTGAAAACCCTTTGAACTAGTTCCAATGGTCAATTAAACAGGTAAACCTCATCCCTTGATCGATATTGATCAAAATTCGATCGTTATTGACCGGTACAAGTCGGTAACGATCGAGTTTTGATCGTTCTGCTAGGTATAGATCCCGTATCGCCTGATACAGGGTCCGTAATATATAATCGCTAGGTACAGGGTAATCTGCATGCTGGTCACCTATCAGACTGGTATGTGCCGCTTGTACTGTATCGTTTCGGGCTGCACGATGAACCTTGGTTGAACCCAAATTGAACCAACTAGTTAGGTTATATGTACTAATTTGTGTTTTCTTAAAACATTTTTCTTGTAACATATAAATATATTCTTGTCTCCTCATTAAGCTTCTTTACAGAGTTATCTTCATATTTTACAAAATATTTTAAAGCCGTTTTATTTTAACAATACCTCGTATTTCTTGTATCATACCTCTCTAATTTTTTGGAAACCATTTCCTCTATGTTTGAATATAAAGCCTGACTATTTGAGGGTTGTAACTCCTTGCACGTCCACGTTGACTCCTTCAATTATACTTCACTTTCTTCATGCACTATATTCTTAAATAATTTGGAGAACCTCTAAATGCTTATGTTTTGGTTTTGTCTTTTGTCTTGAACCTTGTCTTCCTGTACCATTTGTAATAATTTATTTTTATTTTTAATGCTAACTGTTGTCATTTTATACAGGCATAACAAACACTCAAAAGCGTATTATGGTTGCTATAAGATGTTCTATTCGTTTGGAGGTGCCACTGGGACAAATGGATCATATTCTGGTGACAGCACAGTATGTCCATTACCTTGTTACTATTGCTAATGAGAAGATGGAAGCAAATAGAAAAAGAACAAAAAGCTTTCTCCATGTTTTGCAATGCAAGGTGAGACTACGTTGCAATTTTATTTTAAAAATTAGATTTATTCCCTTCATTTGCAGTATTATTTTAGCAAGTTGGTTTAAAATCAAATCTACACATGGAGGCACATTTGGTACTATCTCATTTTCTGTGTGATTCTTTCTAGGATCAGTTAACTATACGCTCTCTAGATTTTCCTAACTTCAGATGATGGTAAGATTCAGTATTTTTTTTAAAGATCAGTTGAATTGTATGTTACAGAGATGCCTACTATAAGCTGTAATGATCGGTGTTTATTAGATATCAGAGAATCCGCACATGGTTTAGATGACCAATTATTGCACACTGCAACAATTTTTGTCATTGTTACCTGTTTTTCCTGTGATATACTAGAATAACTGTTTTCCCTATTATACCCTGGAATTTGGCTATTAAATCTATTGTTGAGAGGAAAAAGAAAAAAAATAGATACAATAAGTTGGTAGTAATCTTATTTTTCTATAACTTTTGGTCCTTGTATGGGGGTTCACTTATGCATCCTTTTTTACCAAAATGGGCTTTAATTTAATGTGCAGGGCCTCTCAGGATCATCAAAGGAAATTATCGATTGTAGCCAAGAGGATTGCAATCAGATGGTTGGCAAAGGGAATTCATTAGATATTGAAGCCAAGACAAATGTCTCTCGGACTACTACAACACTAAATAGGAATAAAGCTGTAACACCTGGTGAGGATATTGGAGGGGGAAGCAGATTCAAGTCTGCTGGGCATTTGGAAGAGAAAGGCATTGATGCTACTCATAAGGAATTGTTAGAAGAATCGGTTCATTATCATGAAGTGGAAACTGGAGACTCTGAAATGGCTACTGGCACCAATTATAATTTAGGTAAACTAACAGATGCATACTTGTTCCCATTTTCTATTACATTTTTTTCTATTTTCCAAAAACTGTTCCTATTATCTTTTATCTTTTTACAAAGAAAAAGGAGCTAACAGATTTTTGTAGATGAGGCGCTTACAGTTCATTTCCATGATTTAAAAGCTTTGAAATTTTGGTTGCAATAGCCATGCTCTGATAACCTGTGTTATTATTCCAGTGTTGGCACTTGGATCTACAATATTTTGGGAGTTACATTGAAATGAACTGGGATCTTAGTTACTTGGTGAGTTAGTGATCAACAAATTGACTTTGGAGAAGTTTACTATTTTGTATCGGAGGAGAGCTGTTCAAAGCACAGACAGTTTCGGATTAATATAAATATATAATTATACTAGTTGCTATCATTGTATTTTGGAGCTTCTCTTTGGTTTGTTGCTAGTGGAAATTAATATTTGCTAGAACCACTGTGGTAAACTGCTCAATATAGGATCAAAAGTAGGCAGCTAGAATAAATAGATGTACTTAGAGACTGGGAGGAGGAATACAATTATTGGGAAAGGTTTGAGATTCATAATGCCAGATCAAAAAAAGGTCTTTGCCAGCTAGAAGCTGACCATTAACAAGCAATCAAATCACCTTTTAGTTTCAAATGCTGAACTTTAAGTACTGAGATGTTTGGCTTTAGATGATATTAGTTGCGACCAGATATCTTAAGAATAATTTACATTTCCTTCTTTCTTTTCCACTAATAGCAATTATTGATCAATGTGCCATTTGGCTAGCAATTCTGCAGACAAGCAGGAGGTATATGCAAGCTCGAAGGCAACCATGCTCTACTTGCATATTTGCTATTTGTTTGATAATTATATGTTTAGCTTCAATAGCCACCCATGCCTAAAGGTCAAACCGTCAAAGGTCTAACACTAGATGTCTAGGCACTTTCTTGTGTAGACTAGGTAACCAAAGAAGTTCTTATGATTCTTATGAATTTATGATGGCCCATTAGCTAGAGCCAAATTTGCTTTAGACTTTGCTTAAAGTATAATGGTCCAGCACTTTCTTGTGTAGACTAGGTATAACTGAAGAAGTCCTTATGATTATTTTGCACTTGTTATCAGACCCATTTGCTAGAGCTGAATTTATTTTAGACTTTATTATTTAAGTTCTCTATTTTTCTTTTTTTGGTTATTTTATAATGCTTGTTAGTAAGGAATTTCTTTGAAATTTTTAGGTTGGCATATGGCAATTAAGGGTTGGGACATGTATTGTGTTGTTTATTAGAAGAAAAATTATAGGAGGTGAGGAATCTTCATGGAGATTTGAGTTTGTGTATAGTAAAGAATAACTGACAAGAGGGGAACCAATCTTCATTCAAGGATCATGGCAAGTGAGAAAGTTTACCTTCGATTAAGATTTGATTATATTTGAAGAGTATTTTCACCAGATATTGAATATTGGATATGATTCAAATCATTGAGGAATGAGGAATAAACAGATGAAGTATGGATTCAAGTAGAAATTCTGATATTCCTTATTTGTTTTAATTTCATTTGTGGTTTGATTTGGATTTAGAAAGATACGAGTTATTCTTAAACGTTGATGCAAATTCTGATATTCCTTATTTGTTTGTTTATTTGTTTATTTTCATGGGTGGTTTGATTTGGATTTAGAAAGAGATGAGGTTTATGCTTAAACATTGATGCCCTTTTCACACAATTGAGTACATATACCACCATATCAGCTGCTATCAACATTCATTCAGTGTTGGGAAGTAGCATTTTATGTGGGCTGGTTCAGTTTGGTGTTAAGAGAATATCCATGAGTCTGTTCCATTTTCAGAATTGAGACTGAACTGAACCACAGAAGAGAAAATGGAACTGAATCAAAATTGTTCAGGTTGATTTTTATGTTGGCTTTCTGAATTGTATTACATATGCTTTCAAATTGGTCGATACAATGTGTAGCAATCAATATTTATCAACCTGTCGAATTACCTTTTATTATTATTTTTTGATGATACTGGGTGGTAAAGGTCTATGCTGCTCGATATATTGGTACCATACTGGTCTAGTAATTACCGAAAGCAGTATTGCATCAAGATATAAATCTTTGATATCATATTACTTTGTTATATGTAATTGTAGTTTACATGATGTACTACATATAATTATAAAATATGCTCTTCTACATTTTTTTTTACTTTTTTTTCTTTGTTTGGCTAGTCCATTTTTATGTTCCTATTGCCAGGTTCAATTATCTTCCACTAGCTGCTAGTTTTATGTCTTCAACTTTTCAAAAATGGAACAATCCTTATCGAGTTCTAGGGTTTTGAGTAGTATTATAGTATTATCGAAGTTGCGGGGCGTGAATATATCTCGAGAGTCTTCTCCAACTATGACTATGGGATAGTGTGGATATGTGCAACCCAAAACAAATGTGCTGGTCATGGACATAGGACTTAACATGTGAAGAATGGAGTCTGGAGTAGACTTTTTGCATAACCGAAGTAATAAAAACTGGTTGGATTGGTCCATATCAACTGGCATTTACTACTTTAACCAGATAACGGGATGTAGATTGGGCAATTTTATCCAGTCTGATCTGGAACATGGTTTGCTGTCCGGTAATTCTACAAACTGAGCACACCTCCTGGTTTTAATGAATAAAACCGGGGTACCTGCTGCTCGACACCCATATTTTTTTTTTAATTTTTTACAACTGATAGTTGTATTCTTTTTTCCTCCCTTGCTCCTCTTTTTATCACATTCTCTCTTGTTGCTCTCTCCTCCCTTTCTTTCTATTGCTCCAGCACCTCCCTGCCATTGTGTTGTTATTGTGGCCGTGCTGCATCGCTTTGCCGCCTCCCTGTCCATCTCGTCTATGGTCGCTTCTGGTACATTTCCTCCTCTTCCAACTCCACCTCACCTTCACTTCCTCCTCCGTTTCTCCTCTGTGTTTTCTTCCTCCTTCTCTCCCCCCCGCTTCTTCCTCTCCTCCACCTCTGCTCTTTTCTCTCTCTTTCTGATTGGTCCATGCCAACTGGTATGGTGATGTACCACACGTTGGTACATTGGTGCTCTACTACGGTTCAGTCAATGACTAATATGGGCTTAGTTTCGAGATTTAGATCTTGTGCTTCAACGTAATTTCACTCTCTGGATAATGGTCCAAAGAATTTAGTTCACAAGAAACTTGCTATATTGAATCGTCGTTGTTTTATCATCAAAAGTTACATTTTCTGATTGATGATTCTGGAGATATAGAACTCAACTTTTGATGTAAACTTTATGCCACTTTCAGATGATTTAAAGCACACCACTGTTTCTGCTATAGATTAAGTTACAATTTGTCAACAGAGATATCAGGAACTTCCAGAAGCTCTCTTTCAGTTGTCATGTTAAAGATTGTTGGTGAACCAATTGAAAAGCTCTCCCTATGGGGTCAGTCAGCTTGTGCTTTGAATATTGAAGGAAAGGAACAGGTAATTGTCTTTGGTGGTTTCGGAGGTTTGGGACGTCATGCACGAAGTAATTATTCACTTTCGCTGGATCCTCAATCTGGACTGTTGAGAAAAATTGAAGTTGCAAGTTCACCACCTCCACGTATGGGTCATACATCTTCACTTGTGGGGAGCAGTATTTTTGTTATTGGAGGAAGGGCTGGTCCTTTGGAGATTCTTAATGATGTGTGGGTTCTTGAAACTACTGAAAATCGATGGTCTTTACTAGATTGTAGTGGCCAAGTCTTTAATCCAAGGTAACCTCCCTTAGTGATGCTTAAGTTACTTTGTCATTATTTTTCACAAGCTTTTTATGGGGAGAATGACTTAGCAGATATAACAGTTTATGGTTAGCTTTTAGTGAAACCTCACTCAATCGTGACTAATAGAGTTTTACTGTTTAATTTTTCTTCAACATGTAACATTCTTGTTATTATTATCTGTCCTGCCAGAAAAGTTGACTTTAAAAATGTAGCTTTATCATTTTTAAGACTAGTATTTTATTTAAGTTGGTGAATAGTTTCTATGCTTGAGAACCATCATTATATTACATATTGAACGTTATCTCATGATAAAGTGAGAAAGTGTTGTATTCCATATGTACTTCTTGATTAGAATATTCCTCTTCTAAACTTTAGGTAATTTCTGACATGTGGGTATCGAATTGCTTGCCATATTCGTATTTTGTGCATGCTGTATGCAACACTTGTAGGATACTTATTATAATATGTGTTGAAGTATCAAATCTTTTGAATTACTATAAAAATATGCTATACTTTTAGGATGTTCATAAGATAGTTTGTGGAAGTTCTAGAGAATTTTGTTTCTTAACTATTACTTGTTGATTTTAGTTGAGATGGATATGTGATTGAATATGTCAATTTTTATTTTTTTATTAAGAATTAAACTACAATAAATGAAATCAGAATACTGATCTTGATGTATCAGAAGTTTATGGTATCTTATGTACATTCTTTAACTAAAAGTAATTCCTTTCTGTTGTAAACAAATCAGGGATGCTAGTCAATTGTTGTTATGTGCAAAATATGTTTACTAATGCTTTTAAGTACAAGTCAGACATTGTCATATATATTGTATTAAAAATTTATTCTTTTGTCATATTTTTGCCATATAATATTTTATTTTTTTTAGGATTTACTGTATCCTCTCGATAACCGATATACATTTGCATATCCATATTCATGCTTTATGGTAGCTGATCTATGCAGCATTTGTTTGAACTGTACAACTGTTTTCTATAGCTTTTAAATATAGCAACGATAACTTTAATTGATATTTGGAGTTTGTTTGCCATCATATGAGTACCTATTGCTATACAAGGTTTCCACTTAACCATATTCCTTATCACTTTTGAAGATGTAAATCCATCATCTTTTTTTACTTATATTTCCATTGCAGGCACCGCCATGCAGCTGTGACTATGGACTCAAAAATATATGTCTTTGGTGGACTTAATAATGAAGTGATCTACTCCTGCATGAATGTTCTAGACACTCAAACCATGAAGTGGAGTGAGGTTAACATCTCTGGAGAATGGCCTTGTGCTCGTCATTCACATTCTATGGTTGCAATTGGCTCTCAGTTGTTCATGTTTGGGGGTTATGATGGTGAGAAGGCACTAGGTGATCTCAACAGTTTTGATGTCAAAACTTTACGGTGGAAAAGGGAAAAGACAACAGGAAGAGCTCCTTTTCCTAGATTTTCACATTCAATGTTTGTGTACAAAACTTATCTTGGCATTATAGGCGGCTGTCCTGTGAGGCAACACTATCAAGAGTTGAGTTTGCTGAACCTAACTTGTCATGTTTGGGTGCATGTGACCATTGACTCTTTTGGTAGAGAACTTTGGGTTCGAAGCTCCACCTGTGTAATCGATGATGAACTTGTTATTATTGGTGGTGGAGCATCATGCTATGCATTTGGGACAAAGTTTAACCAGCCAATGAAAATAAACTTACAATTGTTAGAATCTATTGGTTACCTCTGTCCTGAAACAGAATATCAGTCGGTTATACAATATAACAAGACAAACATGCACAGGAGTTCACTCTGCAACAATTATCGATGCGGGGCCTCTTGTGATTCTGAACCAAACAAATTGGTTGATAGGTCTTGTAATGGAAATGGGCATGACGCTAAAGAGTATGTTCTACAAATCAAGAAAAATTGTGCTAAATTTGCCAAGGATGTAATCAAGAAGTTTGGATATCTGGATCTCTCAAGAAATGTTCAACCAAGTCCAGATGGCTTCTATATTTGTTTACCAATCACTCGGGAATTTTATGGTTTAGTACAGGAAAAGCAACTGACTCAACTAAATGACACTAATGACTATTCTGATAACTTCCATGCATATCTGAAGGACCTTTCTGTAAATGAGGTCTCTCTGTCAACAGCATTGAGCATCTTGTTATCATGTGGAGGTTCTTTACTAATAGACAATGTAGCTTGCAGCAAGAAGTTTCACAAATCTCCACAAAAGACACTGAGAGAATCTGTGTGCTCTTTGTTAACTGAAAAAGGGATGCCTTTACAACTGTTGGGGCAGATACCTGCAAGGTTTGATTCATTGGCTTCATGTTTTTCTTTATTATTTCTTTAGTAAACAGAAAATTCCTACATATTTAAGTCATTATCACAATGAAAGTTTGGTCTTTTTTTGGTTTTTGTTTTCGAGGTATGAGTTTAAGGTAATCATCATTACAATGTACAGAGGCTTTGAACATTATATTACATCTTGACAAAATGATATGTGCCACTTAGGTGGGAGCATCTAGGGGACATTATTGTTCTTCCAAAAACTGCTTTTATGGATCCTAGATGGGATTCTGTTGGAGAAGAACTTTGGCCTATTGTTGCTAAATCCCTTGGTGCTCAGCGGTTAGCACGTCAAGTAAGTTACGATCAAGTTGCGTTAATTTTTCCAATTTTCTAGTGTCATTTGTCACATTATTTTTCTTCCTTATTTTCTCCAAGGATTATTTTTTAATGCAAGCTTATATGATTATGAAACATGCTATGAACGTATCATGCTTGTTTGTAACTCATGCAGTCTGAGGTTAGTAATAGAATTGATTTCATGGCTAGAAATTATGATTCCTGTTTGGTATATTTAAATGTTAAAACTTTATGGCTCTCACATGTGCCATAAGTTTTCGTGGTTAACATTTCCTGATTGTTCCTTGGGAAACAAATTATAAAGACAGCGAAAGAAAGAATGGATGTTCATGAGGTCCAGCACAAGAATTTCACATTTTCCGTGATGATTGAATTTTGCATTTTCTGTGATGATTGAATCTGGCATTTTCCTTGATGATTATCGCTGTGCCAAAGCTGCGCAAATATTTTACCTTTCTGCATCACACATTTTTGGAAGTATAAATAGCCTCATACTCGGAAAACTCTTGAGTTTTGCACTTGATCTTTATTGCTCAACAACTTAATTTTTTTGTGGTTTGATTCTGTTGCACCATGCATACCATTTTCATGTTCTGGATGCATGAAGGTAATGCACACAAAAAAAAAAAGAAAAAGAAAAAGTGGAAGACTGTATGCTCCCTTTTTATACAATGTGATTCTTATTTGTGTTCTATACCGGTATTTTTGGATGGTATGCCTTTTTATGCAATTATGTTGATGTTGTATCAGGGTCGAATTTTGCCGACTGGGACAAGGGACAGCACGTTAGAAATTCTTCTGGGAGAGAATGGCCGGGTGACACATCACGAAAATGGAATCATCTACTCCTTTGATGCAACAAAATGCATGTTTTCTTCAGGGAACCTCTCTGAAAAGCGTCGCATTGCTCAATTGGATTGTGCAGATGAAATTATTGTGGATTTGTTTGCTGGAATTGGATATTTTGTTCTTCCATTTCTTGTTAAGTATGGCCAGTTCCTTTGGTTAGATTATATTCATTTACTAAAATCTTTAAAGAGTTTTATACTTTTATGATGATTTTGTATTGATCAGAAAGTTATGCGCAGGGCTAGGGCAAAGCTGGCTTATGCATGCGAGTGGAATCCTCATGCCATAGAGGCTCTTCAGCAAAATGTTCATATCAATTCTGTGGCTGACCGATGCATCATACTTGAGGGAGATAATCGCATTACAGCTCCTAGAGTATGTCATTGATTGCACTTTTTTCACTTTAAATATTTCAAAGATGATTTCCTAATGATGATGTGTCTATTAATATTGGTTCATGTTTTATGGAAGTTAATATCTTTTGTTTTTGAGATGTCATGTAGTTTTACATTGCATATTGTCCCATCACCTGATAAAATTTTATTTAGCTCTCACTAATAAGATGGAAGTACCATCACTTTCATCTTAGTTCTGTTGTATTGACTTTAAAACTTCTGTAAATGGTGACATTTTATTTTGGTGATCAAAATGTTTTATATTGTTGCAATGCTATCATCCATCAGCAATTTGTGGCATTCAGGGATTAGTTTCGAGTGAAAAACATTCGACGGAGTCAACAAGCTGTTTGTACCTGTTGCTTCTTAATCTTTTTATTGTTTTAAATCCCTAGCTGAATTTATTTGTTAATAAGCATAGATTCTGTATCTTTTGGTTCTAAAAGTTTTCATTTTAGAGCACTAGCGGGCAATATGGATTGGAACAGAAACTATAGAATAGCAGAGATGAGGCATGTTGAGTTATATGACTGGTGCTTTAACAGTTGATAAGGGAATAACCACAGTCAATTTAAGGAGTTGTTTGCCTATCAAGATTGTCGTGTCTCTATGATGATTAAATAATGGGAAAGCGTCACCATTCAGCATAGCCATTTCTTCAGATATTTAGATGGTCGAAAACTAGATAGACGAGATTTAGCTCCGTCTGATGGCTTGCTCAGTTCATCACAATGGTTTTGAGTACCAAGGCTTTGGGTATTCAGATGCTATGCTAAATGGTCTGAGGTTCAATTAGTTAGGGGGACAGTTTTATGGCATAGGGTAGACTATTACCAATTTGTTTCTTTTGCACTGTATGGAGAGGAGAGAATAATATTGAAAGAAAAATAAAGGAGAGATAAGGTCATTTGTTTCAGAGAAAAATAATATTTTTCAATAGGAAAAAAAAAGATGCATGCATCTTTACACCGCAACAATCCGAACCTTATTAAGTGTTGATAGTTTGATATCCTCCTTTTTTAGGACTCTAGAACAAGAAATAAAACTTCTATAACTAGGGATATCCAATGCAAGTATTTAACACCTGTCTGATACTAGTTTCAGTAACCAATCAGACCAATATGATATTGGTATATCCACTTTGATTATACCATTCAATAAAGTTTAAAAAATGGAATCATATGTGCAGTTGTGCACCTATGTTAGTTATATGTTTCCATTTTGATACTAGTTGGACTGGTAAATACTAGTTGGTGTGTATTGGTACATTTGGTATTAAAAACCTTTATTAAATGTAAAAGTAAAATTTTTTTGATTGAACAGGCAGCAAGGCTTTTCAAAGTTTCTACTGACCTTTGGAATTCTGTGTAGAAAACTGAACTTACTTGGAGAACGAAGTAGGACAAAGAAATGTTCATTTAATAAAAGCATTAAGAATAGACAATGTATTCTTGTCATTCACCACTCTCTGAAGGCTCTCATATAACTCACAACTGAGCTATTGGCTGGAGTTACTGCAGGACATTGAAAAATCATATTCCTCACTACATTATAGAAGTGGAAATGTATGCAATCAGTCACAAGCCTTAATTTGCAGAGTTATCTGTGGATAGTTTCAACAAAATCCTTTGCAGAATGATATGGCTGGAGTTTGGGTCATGCAGCTTTGTATTATATACTAACCTCACTGACTTGTCTTTTTCTAGCTTGGCATCCTGAAGAGTTTGTTATTGTAAGAACTCATCTTTTCTGATTGCCTGGCTCCAATTTGTTCATTGATCATTTTGTCAGATTATTTATATTCTGTACTCATAGAAAACCATGTCGATGATGAAACTTGTATCTTTCCAAATAAATGCAAACTTTGGTGGGTAAATTTTTTTCAAGTACATTGTTATAGGTTGCATTTTTTTGCATTCCACCATTGTCTATATGATAAAATTGGTTTTTTATGGGATAAAAGATCTGCTCTTTACCATTTCTCCTTTGTCCTAGCATTCATTGAATAAGTAAACGCATGTGTGTTCTAGTTAGCAACTAATAAGTGGTGATCCATTCAATTTGGTTATGTCAGGGGGTTGCTAATCGTGTATGCCTTGGTCTCCTACCTTCAAGTGAGTGCAGCTGGGATGTTGCTGTAAGGGCTTTAAGGTAGTTGAGCTGTTCCAATAATGTAATTGGCTTGATTTTGATATTGTCCATTTCTTATAATGTTGCTTTGTACTGTTTATCCTCGTGGCTATTCAAAGATTTTACAAGGAGCATCATGTACATGACAATTCTTTTTAGAGTTATCATTAATTTTCTTTAGTTTAGCAACTTGTGCATAATGCTTATGATTAGTATGGAAGTAGAAAAGTTGTCTTATATTTTTCACAAACAACAATTAGTAATTGGCATCATCTCTGGCCTAAATTTTGTTATTTGAGCCTAAAATTTAGTCAATATTGCAATATTTCTATCTTTTACAACCAAATCATATGTTCAGGGCTGAAGGTGGCATCCTTCA
Source organism: Musa itinerans (assembly GCA_001649415.1). NCBI lineage: Eukaryota > Viridiplantae > Streptophyta > Magnoliopsida > Zingiberales > Musaceae > Musa > Musa itinerans. The sequence continues at coordinate 169,054 of LVTN01000092.1, read as the reverse complement.
TGTGCATGGAAATGTCAATGACTCTGAAGAGTCCTCATGGTTGGAATATGTCATAAAATCCATAAGCAACATGGCCTGTTCTGAAGGTAAATAAACATATAGGATGAGAATTGTGGACATACAGTTCTCTGGTTCTTAAACCATATTTTCTCAGTCAAAAAATGTGAGGTTATGTTTTCTCCCTGTACAGGTTTACTTTGGGATGTCTCAATACACCACTTGGAGCGAGTAAAGTGGTATGGACCTCACATACGGCATCTTGTTGCCGACATAAGATGCAAACAATTGTAGATTAGATGTGCGGAAACAAATTTCGTTCAGTTTTAGATGTTGGTAAAAAATTTTGGAAGTGAAGCAGATGTTGCGAGTGTATTACGACATCAGAGTTGCCTGGTACTGTACTGAACAATCTTTTGTATGATGTTGTGTTGAATTATATTCAATCTTGTTTGCGTCCATTCTGTTACTCGTTGCTTCAGAAATTTTACTTTTGAAGACAATGACTTGGCATGATTTTTTCGGCAATTCTAACTGTTAAAGCTGCTACGGTTGGTCATCTATCTGTCTCCATTTCTTGTCTGTCCTTGCTTGGTGGTATTAGATTCATGCAGCCAACCCCAATTAGGTTTGTGTACTGACCTGAAGTCTCATCTCATTATTGATTGATGGTAGTTAGGAAGACAAAGACCCGTATTAGGTTTATCAAGCACTCAGTTCTTAGGTGTCAAAGGGTAGGCCAAGTAACAATTGAATCACACACTTGTGTCATTAGATCGATATTATCATCATGTGTTATTAGCTTAGGACAATTAAGGATCAATGTTTTATCATACTGTGTTAATTGTGTTGCATAATATTTACCTGTTTTAATCCATTGAAAACTCAAATGACAACATTTCACAGGAGGAAGAACAATTGTCTGAACCACTTTGATAAGATCAAACTCAGCCAGCTTTGGCTTCAGCTACTTGAAGATTTTGAAGAGCTACTGCTCCTGGATTCATTAAGCCTTATTTGAGAGCTCTGAATACAACACGGTCCACAATACACAGCAGCAAGAGCAAAATTTGGCTTATGTTGTTCCTCATATCCTTGTTCGTGCAGATGACCAACCAAGCCCATATTGACAGAACAATTGTGAAGAACAGAACAGGATGATTGATTGCAAGCAATACATCTACAGCTAGATCTTTGCACCACTTGATTCATTCGAACCGGAAGAAGCTACTACACCAGCTGCACTGGCTGCTGCATCCCACTCCTCATCATGGAGCAAAACTCCTCATAGTTGATCCTTCCGTCCTGCAGTCAATGAATGGAGGGAGATCAGCAGAAGAAGAAGACATGAATCTCGTGCGAGACCATCCACAGGTCAAACTAGAAGAGTGAGTGTTTCTACATGATCTGCGTCGACTTCCGATATGATTTCCTTGATCGTGTCTGCATCACCCATTCCATGTTGCTTCATGGCTGATTCCAGTTCTTCTCTGGTGATGAACCTGGCAAAGAAGAGGTAAGACGAATCGAATGCTCGTGAAAATTCACTGGAGCTCTAAGTAGAACTCACCCGCTGTGGTCCTTATCGAAGTACTGAAACGCTCGATACAGATGCTCCTCCCTCTCCAGTTTGTGCCGATGCATCGTGGCGGTGATGAACTCGATGTAATCGATGCTTCCATTCCCATCCACGTCGGCCTGAGCAGAGACCCGATCTATGTTAGCTTTCGGTGAAGTCTAGCCGGGGAAGAGCATGAGAGATTAGCATCTTACAGCATCCATGAGCTGCTTTATCTCAGCCTCTGATAGCTTCGAGCCGAGGCGAGCCATTCCTGTCTTCAGCTCATCGTATGTGATCGTGCCGCTCTTGTCCGTGTCCATGTTGGTGAACATCTGCTTCAGCCCTTTGATCTCTTCTTCCGAAAGGTTCTCAGCAATGACCTGGACGGGAGACACCGTGAGCACAAGGGAATCTGATGCGATCGGTACCATCTTGTGCTGATCACTAACCTTGAGCGCCATCTTCTTCATCTTGTTCATGGCCCTGAACTGCTTCATCCTCGAGAGCACTGCGATGTCTATAGGATTGTCTGATGCCTCTCCACCTTCTACCAGCCATGGGTGCTCTGAAAAGTCAATCCCACCATTAGCAGCGAGGAAGCCTAAAGGAATTAAATGGATGGAGAATTCAACTAGACACGGACGAAGAACTTGAGCCGCAGTGATTCTTTTCTTGGGGTCCTGTTTCAGCATCTTCATGACCAGGTCTTTGGCGCTGCTCGATATAGATGGCCATGGCGCACTCTCAAAGTCGATCTCTCCCTTCAAAATAGCATCAAAGATTCCTCTTTCGGTTTCTGGGGGGAGCAGCGTGCAACAGAAGAAACCATGATATCAGCCATGAAGAGACCAAAGACCGAAGGATTGAGAGGGTCTCATCTTGATCCTTACCAGCCCAAAATGGAGGCACGCCACTGAGAAGAATGTAGAGGATAACACCTGCACTCCAAATGTCTATCTCCTTCCCATAACGTTGCTTTAGGACCTCAGGAGCAATGTAGTAAGCACTTCCCACGATATCTTTGTACACTTTGCCTGCAGTGAGATCAGTTGATGATGGTCGATGCCACTAGGGAGCTTCAAGAGATCGATCGACATGAATGCGCAAAGAATCATAGCAGATCCTGTGATCATGGAAGCGGCTGACCTTCTTCGATGAAGACCGAGAGGCCGAAGTCGGTGGCCTTGAGCATGGCGTCCTCCTCGTTGGTGGCGAGCAGGAAGTTCTCTGGCTTCAGATCTCGATGCATCACCCCCATGAAGTGGCAGATGTTGACCACGTTCACTATGGCGCGGCAGATGGCCGCCGCCGCGCGCTCCGAGTAGTGCCCCTTGGCGATGATGCGGTCGAACAGCTCGCCGCCGGCGCACAGCTCCATGACCAGGTTCACCGAGTTCCGGTCCTCGTAAGCCCCCTTGAACTCCACTATGTTGGCCTGCCCGGTGAGGTGCTGCATGATCTGGATCTCCCTCTTGATGTCCTCGCGGTCGCTCTTGGTGGCCAGCTTCCGCTTGGAGACGGACTTGCACGCGTACTGGGCGCCCGTGGCGGTTTCGGTGCAGAGGTAGGTGACGCCGAATTGGCCACGGCCGAGCTCCTTCCCGAGGCTGTACAAGGACCTCACGTCCGCGAAGGGCTTCCCGAGGATGGCGTTGGGAGCGACCACGCCCTTGGAGGCCGGTGGAGGCTGCGGCTGCGGTTGGGCCTGCGGAGGAGGAGGAGGCTGGTACTGTGGCGGCGACGGCGCTGGCTCGTAGCCATTGATTTCTCTTGTTGCCACCGAGTGTTTGCTTTTGCTCAAGCACGCTCCCATCTGGATTCAAGAACACGAGGCAAAATTCTTCTCAGGAATGCAAATCAAGAGAGCAGCAAACCAGATCTGACCACGATTCATCCACTCAAAAGGACAGATATGCCACACTGTGCGATACAACATGCAGGTTTTTCAAGATCAAACTATGATTCAGCAGCTCCAAAAGGAAATATATCAGTAGAACATAGAGAATTCACTGCACCTGTGAACAGATGAAGCTGGCTGAGCTGAAGAACTAAGGCTAGACGATCGTGGACTCCAAATGCTGCAAGTTTGGGATAAAAGTGAGATGAGCATGGAGAGGTTGCAGGGCTGTAGTGTAGAGGGGGAGGGGAAGAAGAAGACTTCGATACCAAAAAAATAATCAACAATAAAACAACAAATCCTAAATAAACAACACAAGATTTACTGAGAATTTACTTAACAGATGAAGCTGGTTGAGCTGAAGAATTCAGAATGGAGGATTGTGGACTCAGATTCTGCAAGTTTGGTCTGAAGCTGAGATGATCATGGAGAAGTCACAGAGTTTGGGAAGGCTTCAAATTAAAGGAAAGCTATCTTATTTTAGAGAGCAACCAATTGAGAAGGTTGTTTTCCATGTCCCCATCTGGCAATACAGTGCTGTCATCATATCTTTTTCTTGCTGCATGATTGGTGTTGGAAGACAGTGGGAAGAGAGAGAAATATATATACATATATATATATTCGAATACTCCTAAAAATTATCTATCCTATTAGTTGGCAACATGTGTTATGTTAAATTTAAACTTTAAAGATACCAAGCTGGATTTTTCATGTTGCCTAGAGAGAGAGAGAGAGAGAGAGAGAGAGAGAGAGGTATGTCACTGTGTCTCTGTTCAGTGACAGTAGAAAGTAGAAATCGCTTGTCATCCAACTGGAAAAGACATTTGTCCTTCTCTCTCTTTGGCAACAGTGGGAGAGAAGGACATTCCTTGTCAGGTTCCTGTGTTCGCTGGTCATCTTGTTATATTATGGTTCCACCCGATGTCGGACGGCAGTATCGGATGAAAATATCTGCAACCGCACACGATTCATGTCCCGACTTTGTATACAACAGCCTCAGTTCAGCTTGTGGTAACTTATATCGTGGCGTAAGTCGTGTCCAGAAGAAGTCACTTCAATTACCTTGCTGTAGAAAGGATGGACACCAACACTTGGCATCAATCCCACTCTTTATGTAAGATTGTGATGTCATAGATTTATATTTCATCTTTTGTTTTGTAGTTTATGGGAGTTGTAGGGAATCCCAAACCATATTCTCTCTCTCTCTCTCTCTTTTTAATTATGATAAAAATATAATATGTCTCTGTCTATGGTATAGAGATGGAATGATAAAATAAAATAATTAAAAAAATCAAGAACATGAAACTTGCAAGATATTTTGTTATTAAATAAATATTTCATATTTTTTTTTTCAAGAGGTAAGTGACAAAGGAGTCCAATATCTATAATTTGTCGAAGTCTTTATCAATTAAACTAACTAATACTAGCTCTGGATTTTTGTGCTTCAGATGCAGGATAATATTGGACAACAAAATGAAGAATAAAAAAGGGTGGTTGTAACCAACAACTTTGCTTGTCAAATCCACATGATAATTTTAATATGTTTGAGCTTCTAATGGATGTGATGAACCAAAAAAAAAAAAAAAAAGATGCCAATCAGGCTTTATTATATGTTATCTTGTGAAATAGCATGTGGAAGGTAGGAAAGGAGATAAGTAGTAGTTGAAATGTGTTAGCAAATATGCTTGATAGCTAATGATATGCTCTACAATCTTTTGCTTTCTCTAAACCACCACCCAATTGTTCTGTATTTTTGTGCCCAAAGTGTGCTGTTTGTTTTCAGTACAAGTGTGTATGAGGACCACAGCAATTGATGCTATTTAGTGGGGTTTGACCAGCCAAAAGTCATGTAGTGGGGAATTACTTTTCTGCTTTAGGAAATTAAGAAAAATAAAATCATATACATATAAATAGACAAAATAAAAGATTTTTATATTTACAACTTTAAATAAGTTATATATATATATATATCCTTCTAAAATGGAAA
>LVTN01000092.1:150550-162813 GCA_001649415.1 Musa itinerans | reverse complement strand
TATATATATATATATGTAAATATAATAAATTTTATATATATATATATATATATATATATATATATATATATATCCTTCTAAAATGGCAAAATTTTGCCACTATTGTGGTTGGTTACTTTTCTTTAGTTAATACTATCATTTATCTCTTAAGATAGTATTGATATCTTTTAAATTTAATATTATAATATAGATATTTACATTTCTTTAACTCAAACTTATTAGTATTAGCTATAACTAATCATGATTAAGCTAGATTTTTTTGACAAATGTTGATAAGATGAATATATGTGAAGAATCTTTTTTCCCAAAATATTATTACCAATATATATATGTATATATATATATATGTGCCCACAATGTGACTGTGGGTAAGGTGTCCTTTTAAACTTTTTTGTGGGCCTGTAAATTATTTGTTTCTTTCTCTCTCTCTCTCTCTCTCTCTTATCAGTGATGGACAAGTTGGTGCTGAGTAGTTGTCTTTTGAAATGAAAACGAAAAAAACATGCCCACCGACTTAGAAGATCTCAGAGGTGTGACCCGAAACCTAAATCAATGAAATATTAGCTTAATGTGAATCCAGACAGAATTAGGACTAAATTTTCCTTTTGTCTACTTCTAATATTACTTCATTTCATGACAAATTTTAGCTCAGTGCAATCCAATCCCAAGTTGAAGCTTGACTTTGTGATGTTGGTTTGGACTCATTGGAGCATTTCTCCACAGCCATTTGGAAGACCATTCAAGACCAGCTACATCTGAGCTTTAGATTTAGCTAATTGTCTTTGGCTGATTTGGAAAACTCGAAATGATATTAGAATTAAATTTAATTTTCGGTTAGCAAATATTCATCTTCATTTGATCAAATCATAACTCGAATGATGATGTAATAAAGCTTGTATTCTAACTTATTATTATTTAAATAAAAAGAAATTATATTGACCTGTTAAAAAGTATATTATATGACCCTTGAAGGTCATTATAAAAAATAGACTCCCAAGTCTTTAGAAAAATATTTTTTTCTAAAAAAAAAAAATTAGAAACTCTTACACTCTCAGAAACCCAATGGGCTACTTGATTGTACTCTTTAAAAATTATTTTGAGTGACCCAACTTGGTTAAAGTAACATAAAGGAAGGTTGGAAATCATTAAAATTTAAAAGAATGTATAAATAATGAGTGGACTCTTAAATATATAAATATGGGACTGATAGCTATTATCTTATCTTATATAAGAGACTTTTTTCAATTATTATGTCCACTATAACTATTTTTTTTTCACTTGGCTGATTTCAGACCTACCAATCAACAAGTGAACAATTAATGTTCTTTATGATGAGATCATCCTCAATAACTTTAACAATGGGAAGTAGCACTATGTACAGAGGAGAAGATGTTTGATCATTGATGTTAAATCATGAAATTTGTAGAAAGCTGAATCAGAGGTCAAATCTAAAAATAAACTTCTGTACACTTTACTTTTCATCATAAAAAAAAAAAGTAGAGAGATGTTTGATCAGGTTTAGCTTGAATGGGTCCTTCACTACTTGAAGTAAGCTATATACATTTAGTTTGATTGATCTATGTTCCTATATTCCTTTTACTCATAGAAGAATTTTATATCACATTTCACTGTGTTAAAAATAGAATGTGAGAAATTTTTATATTTAAAGTTATGGATATACAATGTGACGGTGATAGGAGATTCGACATTTAGATATCCGATGATATATCAAATCTGATCGCACTGTCTAACATCAAATCGAAATCTTTTTTAATCGAGCATAGAAGTAGAAGATCTAATTGCCCCAACTCCCTTACTCATAAGTCAACTAGTAAGTTTTCTTGTGCATGTCATATGAAGTAGGAATTTCAATGACAACTTGCATTGCTTAATTCAACTCCTTACGTGTTTTAGTCACTTGTATTAGTATAACGTCTTATTGCGTCAAGTTAAATAGTAATCTTTCTTACATTGTGTTCGACCTTGATTTGATTTCTTTAATTATTTCTCGCTCTTATCTTGCTTTGTCTTCTAAGCACCTAAATACACGAGTATTTAGTACATCATAATTCAATAATAATATAGACTACCCTTCATCGAAAAGTACTTGTACCCTCACGCACAAGTAAGCTAATGCGCCTACACCTTTACTAAACTGAACTGATTCACCACGAGGGAAAGCCAAGGATCTAGACTTCATTTATAGTATATTGTATGTCTCATTCACTCGACATAATTGAATTATCATTCTATAAGGAAGATAACTTGACACTAATAAAGATAATGACTTGGCACCGATAAGATGATTCGTTGGATCATAACAACAATTAGTGACTCACATCATCAATGTGAACCATCACTCAATAACTAAAATGCTTGATGATTCAACACACAATTTTATAATTCAATGATTGTTGGATAATCCATGTAATCGCTCCCGACATTAGTTCCAATTACCTTGACTCATTATAAAAGGCTCCTAAGGTGCATTTCTATCTAAGAAATATTTTTTGTTATTTTTCAAGTCGTTAGGATCCTTAGTATCGAAGAACTTCTATCAGACACATCCTCATTTATCTCTCGACATCCTAATGCACCACTTGGCTTACAATTTCGTGAGTCGTTTCGTTTGTATTTGACTAAGCGTAATCGACGAATCAAGAAACTCTGATTTCTCAACCCAGCTTGATCCTTTTTCTTACATACAACAAAAATATCATCTACCATAAATTAAGGAAATAATTCCATGCATCTTTTTCTCTTTTTAATCAATATCATCATAATTGGAATGCAAACATCAAAGTTGAGTCGCATGAACTCGATCCAACCCAACTCGGCCCAACTACTTCCCAATAGAGGCCTTAACGCATGATAGTGTGTAGGCCCACATCAATGACACACCGAATAGAGATGCTGTCACCGCATCTGGGCGGTAACCCAAACTTTTGCTCCGGTGTGGTGTCACAGATGGAGCTTTGTCCGTTAGATGATGGGGTAACGGAAGGCTTTGGTTGGACTATGAGGTGACCGGATCCGGCCATGTTGGTTTTGTGCTTCTGTGCCCTGTCCCCCCTTTCGCTCGCTCCCGAAAAAACCAGCTTTTGGGCCTCTCCGGAGTCGAAGTTTTGGAGACTTCTCACCGCAATCTCAGCCCCAACGATCGATCCAAAGGGTACAATTTATTGTTGTTTGGCGAAGAATTTGATCGCATTCCGTTGCCCTTTCTTCATTTTGTTTTCTGATTTTTATGTTTCTTCGGACATAGTGATCTGATTTTGGGGTCACCGGAATCGGAGGCTTCGTCTCGACCCGTTTCTCATTTGCATTTGTTTCTGGATTGCTGGATTATCATAAGGGATTTAATTTATGTTTATGGGTCGGTTACGCTCTTGCATTCTCTGCCGATTAGGGTTCTAATTTGGGCCTACTAGACGGAATTCTCGAAGTTGTTGCAATTTGAGGAAATGGATAGACTCTATTCGATCTCGTTGTCGGTATTACATGTGTTTGCGTTGGATTTTGGTCGATTGATCTGTCTGTGTTTGTAGTTCTGTTTGATATCAATGCTTCCTGTATGTTGATTAGAGTTAGATAGATTGCCCTAAGTTGCGATCGGTTTTATGCTTGTTTGTCACTAGGACTTATAATGGGTTCTTTTTCGTTGATTAGGTTTTTCCCTAGCGGTAATAAAATGTTTAGTGTAAAAAAATCTGTGCTTTAGTATATGGTGTTTTTGTACTTAGTACCATCAGCGAAAATTGGTGTGTTTTCCGTGACTTTTTTTTGGTACGATTGGTTCTGAAGGTGTCTTTTTGCCTCTCTTTCTTCTCAAAGATGTAATTATTCTCTTGGGAACACTATTATTAGACACTACTTCTTTTGGCTTGGGAAAATAGAAATGCATGGTTTTTTTTCCCTTTCTCCGTGATTCGAAACAACTCATTGGTAATTCACTGCATTTATGACGAGGTTCGATGCGAGTTGTGTAGTCAGTAACTGTTACTGGCTACACTAATTCAAAGAATACGGAGCTTAATGCATAATCAAAATTTTCCATTTGAAATATTCGAAATAATTTTGTTCAAATATGTAACTAAATGGCTTCTACCTAATTGTTTAAATATGTATAATCACGTGTTTTCTTCTTTCTTTCAGCTCAGAGTAATGGAGTTGGGTTCTCCCAACATGGAGGATGGGACTCCGTTTAAGTCAGAATTGGACGTTAACTCACATGGAAATAAGGATGGAGAGGGAACAGAAAATTTTCAGAATGGTAACAAAGAACCTGAAGGGATGCAAGTTTGTGTGAATCAGGAGAGGCCTGAATCACCTGTGCTTCCTGTTGATGCTGTCAGTGAAGGACTTCAATCACCTGTCTTAAATTCTACTGCTTCACCATCTCCCATAAACAAAGTGCAAGATGAAAATTTGCCAATTGAGTCAGAATATGATGATGATGTTGAAAATAGAAGTGTAGTTCATAGCATTGAGGAATTGAGATCAAATGTTAAGTATCATGAATACCAGGAGGAGAAACAGAGAGCAAGTTATAACATTCAGTCTGGTGATCTTCTTGATATGTGCACTGATCAAACAGCAGAAGATGAAAAGAAATTAGGAGATTCAGATTCATACCTCCATCGAGTTACGTTGTCAGTTGATAACAATTCAAACTCTCTATTGGAAAAGCCTGATTGTGATAATGATGGAATGGAAGATGGAAACTTTAGTCGAGCTGATAACAATTTGAACTCTCAACCAGAAAAGCCTGATTCTGGTAATGATGGATTAGAAGATGGAAACTTTAGTCAAGTTGATAACAATTTGAACTCTCGACCAGAAAAGCCTGATTTTGGTAACGATGGAATCGAAGATGAAAACTTTAGTCAAGTTGATAACAATTTGAATTGTCAATCAGAAAAACCTGATTTTGGTAATGATGGAGTAGATGAAAGCTGTACTCATAATATAGAAATGAAGGACAAAGATGATCATATGATGAGTGTGGCACATTCGGATAATGTAGAAATGATTAAAGAGTGTTCTGTTTGGCACTCTCCTCGTCCAACTCGAAAAGGTACACCGTCATCACCAGAGAGGGAGTTGTCTGTTCCTATGGCGAGATCTCCCGACAACAAACCATCAGCAGTAGAAGACCAGTTACCTTCTGAAATCAGTGATAGAAAAACAACTCGTTCTCCCAAGCACACACCTTCTCCTGAAAAACGTGCAGTCGGCCGCAAGAGAACTCGTGACAGTTTTTCTCCACCTGCAAGACGCAAATCTCCTCCAGGAAGAATGGCACATCGGGATGCTCATCGCAGAGACTCTTCTCCCAGAAAGAACCTGCCAGCTTCACCTCGAAAACGAGAGTCGCCACGAAGGAGAGAGAGGTCAAAATCACGCTCACCTGTGAGGCGGAAGGATCCTTCTGGACACAGAAGAGATCACCGTGGTAGATCTCGGTCCAGGTCTCCCTACTCGAGGGATCACCATAGAAGGTCTCCAAGGTGATTTCATTTCTTATGTTTTACTATTATAAGGATTTAAGTATCTGCCTGTAGCTTTTAGTGGTACAGAATCAGAGCAGAACTGTAGTGTCTATTTCTGGGAAACCATATAAGAAAAAATGGTTGATGTATCAATTTACTTTGGCAGAGTTGGTATACTACAATCAGTACAGGGTCAGAGTGGTGCAAACTAGTAATTAAATACATGATTAATTCTTTTTCTGGTAGCTTTTATATGCTCTTAACTTTCTTGGACATTAATTTTTGGGAACCAGAAAGCATGGTGATTTAGAGGTAGGTTATTATCCCACTTGTTGAATATTCAAGGTGTATCATGTCTCAGTTAATTTTTTCTAGCAAAATTAAGGGTTTATTAGCTACCATTCAATTCTGACAAGTTATATATTCATGTGTTAGGCGAAGGCATTCTCCAGGTCGTAGATCTCCTCCAGCAAGTTATCATTCACGTCACCGCTCTCCAAGGAGGCCTTGGTCACCACCAACTAACCGCAACACTGGTGTGGGTAGGCCTGGAAGGAATTTATTTGTTGCAGGTTTTAGCTATGTTACTACTGAAAGAGATTTGGAAAAGAAGTTCTCTAGGTTTGGGCGTGTGACAGATGTTCGGATTGTTCGTGATAGAAGGTGATTTTTTTCCCCCTCCAGTGAACTCTAACTTGCACTCATTTGAATTTAGTTACTCTTGTATTCTTAATTTGGCAATTTTATTATGATGTTAACAGACAGCATGAATTGTCTCGTTATGGTTTCTTATTTATTTATTTATTTCTCATTGACTGAGTAATAACTTGACATCAGCAGTGCATTAATTCAATATCTCTAATAAAATTGTGCATGAAGTAGATGCATCTTCATGGTTTGTCTTTGTGTTGGCAAGTAGAATAGTGACCTTTTTGTTTGAAGTATAGATACTATTGACTGCTACATCAATTTGGGGTTGGACAGAACTGATTGTTAGAAAAACTACAGTTCTTGTTGCTTTATGTTAGAGTCCATCATGGAAGATCATTTTCTGTTGCTTTAGTTTAAATTGATTATGAAGACTAATATGTAGTTATGTACTATAGTAAGTGAGACATGCAGATCATTCTTTACTGATTTTTCGCATGGTTGTTGCTCGTCTCTTTCTCTATCTGAGGTCATATGCTTGAATTTTGAGTTGTTTCCCTCAGTAGTCTTAAGTGTTAAAGCACCCAAGTGGAGGACCACGTTTTAGGTTTCTCTATGAAAGGGAATGATCTGACTTACATTCTTTGAGACCATGTATCTTGTGTAGTAGAGCTATAAAATGATTTGGCCAGACATTCTGTAATTCAGATTTAATGGTACCAACATGGTGATGACATTTTTGTCCATAATCTCACTTGAAAGTCTTGTGCAATGTACATCCTCTAAATATAGATAGTGACATTCTGCCCCATTTTTAACATTTTAAAAGAAAATTTTCCAATTTCATTTGGTAAAAGGGGACGGTTCAATTATTTAGCTTTACTTTGAGAGATGTACTTTCAGAACAGAATTAAGATAAAAATGACTTGTCAGTAAAACAATGAAGTGAAGTCTGAATGTCTGGGCAGTTGGTCGATATTATCATTTTGTTATACAGAACATCCAAGTTTTCATATTATAGTTTTTGTAAAGATGACAACAATCATCTCAAAAATACTATATCCAAAAGTTTGTTATACTCCAATTTTGTTGGAGAATATAGTTACGTTGCCTCTGGTTTCTGATGTACACTTTTATTTGAGCACAGAATCATTTGTAACAATGCCTTAATGAGCCATTCGAATTCAATCTGAGAAATAATTATAAAAGAAAAGAACAATGCATTGGCATTGTATGCCTTGATCTGTCTCTTTGAGCCATCCACAGTTCCACACAGATAATCATGATCCTATCCCGAGGCAAATGCCAAAGTAGCCCCTTTTTATATTATTCTTGACATAGCATTCAAGGATTTACCAATTCTTTTTCTTTATTTAGACTGACACACTCGTGTTCGCCTGCAGGAACTTGGTTATATCTACAAAAGAATTATAAAACAGTAGGAAAATAAAAATTATCTACTAAATTTATTAATAAGATCAGCTCATTGGAAACCAGTTGAAAGGTGCTTGAACTTGCTAAGAGTACAAGCTTCATTTGGAATTCCATACTTCATTCTTCTTGGGATAATTTGTTGATATTGCTAGGCTTCCAGAAGAGGACACAAAATACATTGTAATTACTACTTTAGTTTTGAGCATCATTGCTTCACGGTTGCATTATGTTATATCTATGTGAATGCTTTTTGAAACATAATGAAAGGTAGTCTGTCCAATCAATTATGAGTGACACATTGCTTCTTGCTTTACACTTCAAACATTCTGGCACATAGCAGTGGGAAAAGATACACGTGTCAAGAAATTTAAAAGTTAAATGAATCTACCACCACAGTTGTTGAAAAATTTCAGATTGCAATTGGGCAAATAAATTTTACTTGCTACCATTCCTATTTCTTTCAGTGAAGGTAGGCTCTGGCTAAAAACTAGCATATGTTAAATGTAGAAGAGTATGCTTTGGTTTTTCTTTCTTCTATAAGTTTAGAGCTTAAGTTCTACTAGCTGTTACTTTAGTTTGTACTATATGTTCTAACTGCGTTTTTAACTTCCAAATATCTTCTTTACTTTTTTCTTTCAACTGCAGTTTTGGAGTTTAATTTGTATTTTTTATTTAAAAAAATTAATTTTCTTTTATTTGCATTAAATGATGTATAAAACACTCTCACATGGATTCAAATCTGAGATCCATTAATTGGTCAATAGTACACTAACCACTAAAAGTCTCTATCGATTTGAACTTGAGATCTGCAATAAATTAATTGTGTAATAAACCAAGATGTCTCAACAGAGGCAATTTGCATCTTAATGTTACATTGGTTTGTTTGTGCAGCTATTTTTCTTTTGATGTCCTATCTTTCCTGGGTTTATTTTACCTTTCTGTTCTGAAAGTTCACATACTTATATATATATATAGGTCAGGCGATTCTCGTGGCTTTGGATTTTTATCCTTAGAAAGGGATGAAGATGCTGATGCTGCCATACGTGCTCTTGATCAGACTGAATGGAATGGCAGGATTGTTCTGGTGGAGAAATCTAAGACTTCTGCTCGCTGAATGATCTCCTTTTGTGTTGTCATAATTGGAGAGATAGGGGAACTTTTCAGTTTTATCAGTTTTATTTCGTACCAAAATCCTTCCAACCATATGACATAGGTCATGCTATACGGCAAGTATTACTTAGGACCAAACTCTTGATGCTGTAGTATGTCTACTTTTTCTTCTCATCATAGAATTATGTCTTCATTAGAAGTGTTATAAACTTGAAATATTTTGGATCATGAGAATACAGCTGAAACTAAGTGATTCAAATTTTCAATTGATGACTGCTCTGTATGAAATATTCTTTCAGGGTTTAGCAGCAGATACGAATTAATGTAATTGTGCCTTATCTTTCTTTCTGGGAAACTCCACCTTTAAGAGCACTATTCATTACACTATCCGAGACCTGAATCTACTATTTCCAAGTTGATTATTTGCAAGTCCTCTTTGTCCTGCTACATTGTCTAAGGTCTGGTGCTTTTCAATGCTAATGTGAATAGGCTTAAATCCTATTAATGAAGACATTCTTTTGTGGTATGATTTCTTTAATTAATACATAGTTTCTCATTTTATAATTCTCTAGATACTTTCCGTCTGCAGGACATGTTTTAACTGCATCAAATCGACATGGATGTCTCATGCTTAGTTTGTTTTGGTGCGCAAATTGTAGCCAGAATAGTTAGCTTGCAATGACGGTCGCATGGTGTGACTTTGCCATGAATATCATGCTTGTGAGCTTGGTTTCATTTCTTGGAAAGTGAAGCCACATGGTTGTAATTGTATGGTCAATTGCTTCCCTACATCTCCATTATTTTATTCTGTTGATCACTTTGACTGCATTATACTTTTTTTTTTGGATTTTCTTTTGCTGCAGGCTATGACTCACCAACTTTGTAAATATGAGATTGATGAACTGAACCATATGTTACTCGAGCACCTTTTCCTTTTGAAAACACTTACATATTAGTTGTACATGATGTAAGAACACAGCCATTGGAGTTCCCGTACCATTTTTATTTGACAGTTCGCCTGGTAGACTGGACTAAGAAAAATGCAGGGACCTAGCTGGAGAAATGGATGATCATGATGAATGCATTTGGGAGTACTGACTACCCTTGGTATATGTATACTGGTCATACTCATTTTGGTTTGTGTTGTTATCCTGGCAAATTTTCATCTGAAAGTATTATAGATTTCTTGTACAAAGCTGTTGACCTGGGCTCTTAGGAACTTGAATATTTAGTACATAGCAAACAAACAAACTTGCTCAAGTTTCTCTTTTCTAGAGTGATGATAGGATGCATTACTAGGCATATATTTAGTACATAGCAAACAAACAAACTTGCCCAAGTTTCTCTTTTCTAGAGTGATGATAGGCAGCTGAAGATGTGCTGATAGTGGCATGTCAAGTTTGGCCAAGAGACCTTTTAGAACATGAATGCTGCATTTATTTTGGTTATATTTAAAAGACTCGGAATGTTTTTAGAGTGGTTCATGCATTTATTGTGGTTGTTTGTGTTGTTAAGTGTACATGCTGAGTGTATGATTGGAACTGGCTGTTGTCAGGTCCATTGGAAGATAGCTAAGCATAAGTTAAAGCTTGAAGGCAATTTTATGCTAAATTAATAGGGCAAATTTTGTATTATTATTAGATAAGTAGCTGTTTTGATATATTCTTCTAGTTCTAAAGTTGCTATATTCTCTTTTTATTTATGTTTTTAGTCCTCCTGCAAGACTAACATGATAAATTATCATGATGTAATTAATGTATATGAAATATTTGTTATTAGATAAGTAGCTGTTTCAAAGTTAATTTAGTTTTCATGTGGATATGATAATAACTTGAATGTTTGGTGTATCGTCGTCCCCTCTCAAGATTGTTTACAAATGACAGCAATTCTGACTGGTGCTGAATTATTAGATTAAGCAATGATGTCTTGGGGTGTAGGGAGGGAGCAATCTGTTAGCTTGTGTATTACTGAATGGAAAAAAAAAACATTGAAGCTTTAATATAATTGTTTTTACAGCTCTAATATTCATCTATGATTATGAATTTAAGTATCCAATAAATGGCATTGTCATATAATTATAATATTATTTTGTTGTTTTTTTTTTGTTTTTTTGACAAGTTTGGGAAAAGCAAGTACCATAAATGCAGTTTTGCCGACAAATAATGTTAAGACTTGATTTGGTGTCATGATTGTTCTGTTAAAAATTATCTTGTCTTAAATTTACAAGTTAGAAAACATGAAATCATTAGTTTTTGTTTCACATGCAACTTCTTCAGAAATCATTCTCGCGGTTTCCTTTGTGGCCTTTTTCAGAGTTGAATCACACTGCGTTCTAAATTGTGTTCTGTTATGTGTTTGATCATTTAACTGGCGGAGTGATTAAAAATTTTATCAATTTGTTCTTTTTTTTTTTTTTTGTATCAAAAGAGAGTTACCAAAGAATACTCAGGTGAGTCTGCATCAGTGTTGTTTAAGTTAAAAATTTGACATGCATTTTTGTTTCTTATGGTTGTATTAATATGGTTCAAGAGATGAATATGAGATAAACTGAGGCTAGTGAAGCCAGTCTGCTCTCCCTCTCTCTTTCTTATCCACACATTCACTCACAATACGAGTGAATTCTAAGCAGCAGCCGAACTCAAGTCTTAATAGAATAGGCTAAATTCTGATATGTAATAAGATCCGAGGGATGTGTTGGAGATGATCAATTTCCTAGACGGATCCAATCAAGTGCCGTGGAATTTAAGATCGATAATAGATCTTGAAGTTGCACTGATGGTAAGCTAACGTATTTTTTCTTCCATAAAATAGAATATGATCATGAATTAGACATCTATAAGTCGCTTGTTCTTCAACTAGTGGACGCATTGACCAGAACAATCCAATCCAACTCAATGCGGGGTCAAAATAATCCTTTTTAAGTAGTTCTAACCATGATTAGATTTGAACCAGAATCGGGTTGGAACTAAAATCGAATTAGCTCGATAGTTTTTCAATTTCAAACCAACTTGAAATCGACCCTAGATGGTTCGGTTCTAATTTCAAACGGGTTAAATCTGATAAAAAAATAAAACATAAATAAGATGTAGGTATAATGCTTAAATATTTAGATTTAAAATCTATAAATCTGGTTTGAATCTTGATGGAGTATTTAGCTTTATTAAAAATTTTATAATTTTCCTTTTTTATGTCATTTTTTTAATATCATTACACTTATTATAGTTATAATCTATTTTTTAATTTTAAAAATAAAATTATTTTTTTATATTTTAAATTATTTTTAAAAATAAAAAAAATAGTGATCTGAACTGAAATCAAAATTGACGGTTCTAATTCTTAGTTTTGAGAAATCAAAATGGACGATGGCTACTCTAAAGTTCTTCATGTATATATATATATATATATATATATAAAGTTGGAGCGCCCAACAAAAATTTCTCAAAACTATCAAGCTGTGTGGAAATTCATGGTATATATTGCAGGGGAGGGATGAGTCAGGCCTGAAACATTTCAGGGTAAGACTGTTTATATATATATGTGTATATATATATACATATATATATATATACATATATACAC
>LVTN01000092.1:4452-150535 GCA_001649415.1 Musa itinerans | reverse complement strand
ATATATATAGTTGGAGCGCCCAACAAAAATATCTCAAAACTATCATGGTGTGTGGAAATTCATGGTCTATATTGGTTGGGAGGGATGAGTCAGGCGTGAAACATTTCAGGGTAAGACTGTTAATTAGTGGCTGGTGACTGGGATGAACGGGTGAGGTGAGCCGCCCCTGGGCTGGTTTCACCCTACCAACGCTGTAACTGTGTTATTGGACTGAGCAAGGAGAGAGATATGGCGTGGAGTGCTGCGTGGTCCGCGGGAGCGCCGACGATCGACCTCCAGGTGCTGCGAGCGCGGGGGCCTCTCGCCGCAGCCCTCTGCTCCGCCTCCGTAGCCGCCTCCCGCCTCTGGTCCTCTACCCCCTTCAGGCCCTTCTTCGCCTCCATCTCCGCCTCAGCCTCCCCCACCGCCGGTAGCGTCCTCCCCCACCCTTCCTCTAATAGCTTTTATCTTGGTCTTCATCTGGGTATGCTTATGAATTTCAAGACTGTCTTTGGATTCTGTCGCCTACATATGATTTATTGGAATTGGGCTCCTAGTTTTTCTCTAGAGTGAAGATAAGATAATTATGAGTCATTTATTATTGGTTTTGTTTATGATGCCGCCGAAATGTACGTTTCCACATCACATGTTTGCTTGAATGTGCAAAGAATAAATTGATAAATATAAACAAAAAATAATGTCTTCGTTCTTTCAAACTCTTTTCTTGCGATTGACCCATATACTTGAATTTCATCAAGTCATTTTGGCATAAAAGGTTTCTTGATAGTAAAAGTTCATTTAAGATGTTGATGATTGTATGTCTCTATTTGGCAATGATCATTCACATTTCTATAAATGAAGAAACGTACCAAGACCTTGTCAAATATGTACAGTTAAATAGAAAGGAGAGGTTCTTTATGTGATCGTTTGGAGTGAAAGCCAACCGTAGGTAATTGGATAAAGTGATTCAAAGTAGCATTTTGTAAAAACTGCAATTATTTGAGTCATGATGTTAATTTTTTGTTTTGAATAACATGATTTTAACCAAATATTTTTGTACAAGAAATATTTAAAATAATAAATTGTAGAGTAATAACATATGAAACTAACAAAAAATTAATAATTGAGAAAGTAATATCAACTATGTACGTGTTGTCTAACTTTTAGAACTGAGAATCAAAATTTTGACTTTGTTTGTCATTTTGAACATCATAAATTCAGTTGTATTTTGGTGGAAAAACCAAGAGAAATAATTCATATTTAACAAAGATTTAAATATTGGGTGGACCAATTCTTATCAACCATTATTTACTGATCCAATCAAGCATTTGTATCAAAACATTATAACTCCATATCGTAAATGTATGTTCATTATTATTTCTTTATTATTTATTATTTTACTTTATGATAATGATCAGTATAGGTTGATTGCTGATAGGATAACGAACCAGATATTGGACCAGCATTTAAATCCTTGCTGAGTGTTACCATAATTTTGTTGCATTCATCGCACTACATGTTTTACTTTCATGTTATTGAAATAAATATTTTGATGATTTGAACTTTTTTCTTTTAAGGTTTTATATCCATTTTATGAAATGCATGATTAATTTTGAGTAGCACTAAAGATGATTTATTTCTTTCACAATAGTTAAAAAGGAGGCTGTTCAGACAGAAAAGGCACCTGCAGCATTGGGGCCATATTCTCAAGCTATCAAAGTCAACAACCTTGTTTTTGTTTCTGGTGTTCTCGGTCTTGTTCCCGAGGTTTGTTGTAATTTTCTCATTTCAACACTCTCTTTACTTTTCCACAGTCATTATTATTTGGCCATCTTTTTGCAGACAGGAAAATTTGTCTCCAACAACATTGAGGAGCAAACAGAGCAGGTAGTTTAATTTGTTAACAATTTGGAGGCTAGTTGCAGCAATTTTCCAAAGCTGCTAATATTTCATGTGCACTGTTGGAAATATTTTCCTAATATAATTTCAGTAAATTGTCTTGCTGATTGATATATTTAATTGCATCATATTCATTTTGTGCTTATTTTCAGAATATGAACTACATTTCATGCCTGTGTTGTGAATCTGATGTGTTTATGAAATTTTCAACCAAGAATAGATGTTACAGAGTACAAACATCCAATATGTATACACCACAGTGACATATGTGTTAATGGTACAACAGTCCTGATATATTTTGAATTGCCTGGCATGTATTAGGAAATATCCAACACCATATCCAATGCATGAGGCTCCTGCCAATGCAGAGTCTAGGGAGGGTCAATATACATAGTTTTATCTTTAAATATTTAAATATTAAGAAATATCCAACAAAAGTGAAAATCTGATTTGGACACGAGTTTCTAGAAGTGTCATGCTTTGTAGCTTTCTAATGAATCACCCAATTACTGTTTTCTTTCATCTGAAATGTTCCTTTAATAATGGCACCAATTCACAGATTCATATTTATAGGTAGTGCACTGATTTACTTAACTCTGTTCCATCCAATTGAATCCTTCCACACTTGTCATCTGATTAATTCTATAGTGCCCAAAAGTTACCCTTAAAAAGTGCCTAGAACTGGAAGATGGGTCTTCTCAGATTCATTATGATTTTAGTGATGTCACAGATCTTCATGGAGTGTCCACCTTGTCTTCTGCAAAAAGGAAGTATATCCATCAGCTTGCTTGTATGTGCTTATCAATGGAATCTCTGGGGATCAGGGAACAATGGGGCAATTCTGAAGTTAGACATGATGACAAATAATGCTTGTCGGTTCAGATTTTGGTTTACTTCTTAATACCGAGAGAACAATGATAGCTGGAGAGAAAACAAAAATTATAGCAGAGATGGCTTTCTGACTAACTTTTTACCAGCAAAATTGGTCTTCAAAAATTAATGATCTCTGCTAAGTCGATGGTTAAATAGCTTTGATTCCTCTGCAGCTCCTATAGTTGGTTTCACAATCATTTGTACCATTCAGAGATCATGAATACGTCCCCTCACTCTATAGCATGAATTATATGGGTCTTTTATGTAACTGAACTGTTCCAATTTTTTTCTTTTTTGTAAAAACATCTTTGGATTTTGCATGACAGTTTGGATAAGTTGTTATAGTTGTATGGAGGATGAGCCTTCTTATAATGAGGTTCCTCAGTCACAACTTGGATGTCCAAGCTCGAGTTACAAAAATAATCTATCGACTTGTAGGGGTAAGGCTGCTTGCATTGTTCTTCTATGGACCCTACACTATCAATAGTCTCTCGAATTGAGCCATCTTTTTTCAGTATGGTTGTAGAATATGCATGTCCTGTATTATGCTATACCTACATTCTTTAGATTCCAATAAAATAATCCCAGCCATTTTATGCACCTTATGCTATGCTTTTGTGGCTCTACTTTAAATTAATTTCATCTCATCTTTCGTATGTTTTTGAGTTTCAAATCGCAGGTTCTAAAGAACATGGGAGAGATATTAAAAGCAAGCGGTGCAACCTATGCTTCTGTTGTTAAGACAACAATCATGTACCAAATGGATTTGTTTCATCAACTTGATTTGTGAAACTTCATTATATTATCTATTAACCTTGTCATCTTTATGCTTGCAGGTTGGCAGACCTACAGGATTTCAAACAAGTAAATGAGATATATGCAAAATGTGAGTTTCTGATGACCTATCTCTGTCTTTTGACATGGAATATTTTTTGTCAAATTTAAAGGTCTTGGTTCCAGACTTCCTTATCGAACAGTCCATTTCAAATTGTTATGCATTATTTGTTTCTTCACTGATTATCATGGTTACAATAGCAACAATCTCTTGTTACTGGATTAAGTAACTAGCCTGGTTTTTTGCTAAAACATATGTTTTTTTCATGAAAGTCATTTCCAGTTTATGCTAATGAATTGGAGTAACTATGGTGGTATTTCTGTTAGACATTTGTTTTCTTGACAATCATATGGTTTTTTGCAAGTTTGGAATTTTTCATCAAAATGTATGTAGATAGGAAGATCAATTTTCTTGTGTTTTGGCTTCCATGATCTCAAACAAAATCCTGTACTAGGTGGTTTCAAGCCTTTCTGATGTCGCTGCCCAGTAAATCATAGTACATCTTCTGAAAAGGTCAATAAAGTTTAATCATGTATTTCTCTGGTAATGATCAAATATGCATTTTGAATTTTCTTTTCCCTTATCTTCAATTTCTTGTATATTGTCATAAGGCTAGGGTGTACTTGTATCTTTCTTTTGGATAGAGAGAAGCTTGTTCAATATGTACTTCTGCTGCAGATTTCCCATCTCCTGCACCTGCACGCTCCACTTACCAAGTAGCAGCGTTACCTATGAATGCTAGGATTGAGATCGAGTGCATTGCTGCCCTCTGATGCTGCTAGAATCATGCCTTGCACGTCAAACTCTAATATGACCATGAGTGTTGGTCGATATTTCTGAATACTTTGATGCTACTAATAAGAGAGGTGTATGGTCAACTTTTCTTGGATGAAGTCAAACTTTTACTTTTGAGACAGCCAACAAATAGAATTCAATTTCTCATGCACCTTTCTTTTTTGGCTGCTACATGTTAAGATGGTGTATCTCCTAAGAAGCATAGGATGTATGTAAAAAATGATAATTTAGTTGGTTGGTTGAAGGAGACTGGGTGTTTTGTTTCCTCAGTGGACTGGTAAACTCATGTCATTAAGCAGGTCAGCTGATGCTAAGGATAAATGCAATACTGGACACATCCGTAGTTACAGCATTATCAGAATACTTACTCAAATGCTGGAATCATGGAAGACATCGACAAGATTTCAGGTGCCAACAGTGCCTTGTGTTTAGTGTGGAAGAATGTCTCTTAAGGACTCCAGAACTGTGCTCCAAAGAAATGGTGTTATACCTTGTGTTTTGCTCTTCCTCTCCTCTTTTTCCCTTCCCATATACTATGTGTTAGTTTATCGGTAAATACTGATCCATATATTACTTAAACTGATATGATCATAAACAGATACAGATATGATCATAAACAGATACAGTTGAGGTATTAATGGATTAAGACACCGACCGATATCTGAAACTTTGGATATCAATCGGCTTATTTGATATCTTGACAGATCTACTCTACTCCAACTTCATCTGCTTTGATACTGATCTCTGAAATTTGCTACCTTCTTTTTCTTTTCCCTCCAAGAAGATAATAAAGCACAAAATATTTATTGAGATCTTATACTTCAGGTTTCCTTGATACCAAAAATTGGATATTGTCTGAAGCAGTAATTTGGTTCCAAGGGCAGTAAGCCTCTGGGATTATAAGATAACTTTGTTTTGGGGCTAATTAATCTGTACTGTTACAATATGAAAAATCAGAGGCCCTCATCCATTTTTATCTTCATTGTCTAATTATCATTGCTTGAGAGTTATTTAATATCATACACTTGCATAAACATATACTGTAACAACAAGAAAGTCCATATGACATCTACTACTGATCAAGCCCATATCAAACTGTGGATTCTGATACCAAATATTAAGGTGAGAATTTTGGAGGGAGTGTCTGCTCAACAGTCCAAAGCATAATTAGAGTTCTTGGATGCTACAGCAGTCCAATACCTCAAGCATCTCTAGTTCATTCTTTCCTTTTTTTATTCTGTGAAACCATTTTTCTCAAGTGATTTTAGCAGAATGTGAGAACCATACAACTGCATCTAAATCATTGAAGTTTGAGAGAGAGAGAGAGAGAGAGTTTGGTCTGGATCAACTAACCATCACAAGGTTGAGGTCTGTCTCCAGCAAAGCCATGCAGTTCCATGGAAAATATTCAAAGGACCTGTAAAGTCACCTTTTCTGGAGTTGCTTAAAATAGAAGTAGAAAGTTCCTGCATGGACTGCTCATGGTCATCCTTGTTCTTCAGATTACATGTCGTTGCTGACTGTTCAGCTTACCATTCCACCACTTTGGAGAGGACAACACAACTCTTTTTGGTACATCCTGACATGGATAAGAAGAGAGTTTACTGATAAGTTGCCAACTTAGACTTGGAGCATACCTAACATAGATGAACTTTATTTGATCTCTTATAATATTAAGAGAGTAGGTGAGCATGGTATTGGATGTATCACTTGGACTAGCACAAGACTGGGGATAGATTCTGAGTAACAGAGCTTTTCACACTAGTTTAGATGACCAGATTCCTTTCTGAAGCTATTTCTACACTGAACAAACCCCCTTCTTTTCTGATTCCTGTAGGTCCCCTTTTGAATTGGTCTTGTCTTAGCATGTATTATTGTCTGAGTTGAGACTTAGAATTGGTCAGATTCTTCATAGACCTGGTCAATTTGTTTTAATCTGTGTGACCTAATTACTGGCATAATTAGGTGTCATCATTATCTGATACACTGCTAGTTAATATTCACTGAATCAGTTGAAAAACATTGACACAATCTGAAATCTAGATTATAGTTGTTCTTAAGTAGCTTAATTTCAGAGTAGAGCAACACTGTCCTTGATAAAATACCAGACTCACAAATCATAATTTAGACTTGCATAATCTTTGTAGGTACAATGTCACTTAATGCTTAAATATGGATTCTGGTACTTGCTTCTCCAGTAAGATGAGAAACCTATGAGAGAGAACACAGGAACTAACACAATAACATAGCTAAGTCAGCCATAGATATAGAAGATGATTGTGAGTTTGTCATTTGGGATGCATAGATTTTGTTAATGGAAAGGGAGCAACTCATTAGTTGATGCAAAGATTTGTCTCATAATTTCTCTATCAGCTATTTCTGTGTCACCAACCACTATCCTTAATGTTTTATGATATATGACACTTTTTTTTTGTGGCAGATTTTGTTGCTGCAGAACACATGGTCATGAACAGTACGAATCGATGAAGGATTCTAAAGGCATGCTATGCTCATACTTAACCAGAAGGAAGATACCTTCCATGGCTCTTTTTACACACTTGGATGAACTAAATTAGGTTAGGAAACTCTCAGCAAACTTGTCGAGAACCCAACTTTCCTCCATGAACCATCAAATGAACTGATACCAGGGATGTTAAATGAGGTTGTACAGTGAGCATTTGCTCGAATCAATTGAAGAATCATGCATGCAGCAAACCAAGAAGAAAAAAAGAAGAGTAATCTTTGTCCTATCTATTTAAATGTTTTGGCAAGCTCTCCTTTCAAATGGGGTGATTTAAATGCAGTGCTGACTGCTGACAATACATCAAATATGCATTAAATTCAGATGAATGAAAGAGTCAAAGTTATGGAAAGAATCAGAATTACTGTTTCTAGTCTGGTCAAAGAAGGCATAACAATGAACTTTCTTTTCTTTGATACAAGTGCTGATAAAGTTCTTGATCATCAAGATTGGCTCTCCAGGTGGCATGCACACACCTACTTGATATACTCTTCTTCCTCTTGCAATAAAGGCAAAGGGATAAAAGAAAAGAATTATGGATAAGCTAAATAGTATATTACAACTAATCAAGATGTCAATGTCCTATGACTTAGCACTCTGCTGTTTTTACAGCAAATGTTCAGCAACTTATGGAGCTCCACATAGGCAATATGTGTCGATGTTTATGTCATCTCCACCAAAGGCTTACATAGTTGATGCCGATCCTGATCAAGAAGTCACTTCAATCCATATAAATTCCTGGACAACATTACTGTCAGTGGTGGCCATTCTGCACACACCATCTCCAACTTGACCTTTTCTTTATGATGGACATGGTTTTGCAAAAGCTCACCTTGAATGAGACTTGCCTTCTGGTGTTTTAAGTTGGTACAACACACAGGTGGGTGCTATCATCGCAGAGAGCATTCAGAAAGACAAAGCAAGTGCAAGGAAGCCTCTGAGTGTCAATCACATTGCTCATGTCATCGAGATACATGCATCATTTAGTTGTAGCAATCCTGATGAGGTTTCAAGTTATGTTCCCCTCCTAATTCTCTCTAGGTGATAAGAGTCATAGCTTCCCAGGAATCAGAATGAAAACTAAGAAGATAATAAGCTGTTCTGATGACAACTCAAGCTGACAAACAATGGCTGTATCTTAGAATCAATGCCACATGCTACTACTATAGAAGGATCAAATTCGGTAAGCAACATCTTTTGCTTGGTAATGTTCTTGTGTGCACTGTGCATTGATGATGATCTGGATGACATGCAAGATTGACTTAAGAAGTTGACATTCAGGAAAACAATAACTGCGTTAGATATCTAAGTGCTAAAATTTATCTGCATTTAAAGATGAACAATCGGAAAACCTGGAATTAGAGACGGTTTTTGTCCTATCGTTCATCAGTGGGATGGAGAGCTTTCGAACTGGAGACACGTGCAAGGCACGTGAGAGGACGGGGTAGATTTGTCCTAACGGTTAGATTCCGCGAAAATTCGCGTTCACACGAGCGATTACGAGATCTACCAAGAAGATTCCCGGCCGCGGCCCGTTCACACCGTATCGGTCTCTGTCGTCTGGGCCCCGCCTCCATCGACGCGGCACAACATGTGGGCCCGCGCTGACCTGACTCGCCCCTCGGCGTAGCAGCGTGGGACTTCGCGTGACTTTTGTAGGTGTCATGTCCGCCTCTGGGCTGGATTTGTGCCTGCGATCCTTCCTTCCCCCTTCCGCTTTCATCCACCATAAAAAATGAGACCTTGACCCTCTCCGCGTCTATAAATATGTATCCGTTCGGCTGTTCTTATCCTTCCAAACACTATTCTACCATCGACATCAATTCCAACACAAGAAAACGCGATCGAGAATAAGGAGAAAAGAAGGAAGAGCATTCAACCTCGTTCTGCGAGGAGAGCGAGGGGAGAGAGAGAGAGAGAGAGATGGGGAACTGTATCAAGTTGCAGAAGCCGGTTACATGGGTCGACGACGACGACGATGACTTCTGGGAATCCATGGAGCATAACAAGAAGGATCATGGCGAAGTTTTCATGGCGCCTGTCAAGGAGAAAGGAGGCGGCGGGCGTTCGACCGAGGTGAGGATCAAGATCAGCAAGAAGCAGCTGGAGGAGCTGCTGCGACAGGACGACGGTAATGGCTTGCTGCTTCGACAAGTTCTTGCGGGCCTCGTAAGCATGCACGAGCCTGGGAAGCTCCATGACCAAGAGACGCATTGGAGGCCGAGGCTACAGAGCATACCTGAGATGCCCGAGTGATGTATGATGGTGATGATCATGTGTTTGTTTGTATTACGACAGATGAGTTGCTATCCCTTTATCCCTATTTATCCATTTCAGACTTGTTTGTAGGATTTGTAGATTGAGATGATGTAAAATAGGAGATGAAAGGGTGGTAGAAGGATTTTTGTTTCTTTGGGAGTTCTGCTGTATTCATATCAGTTGTATATATCTGCACTTTGCTACATGTTTTACTTCTCTCTGTTTCTGATCTCTGTGCATCAAATTAGAGATAGTCTTAAGTAGCAAAACGAGTGATACGCTGCCAGATCCTGACATCATGTAATCTAATTTCCAAGTGCAATTATACAGGATTTGGTTGAATTTTACGACCAGGAAGAGTTGTTGGCTGAAGCCAACTGAAGCTTCTTTGGAAGCTGGAGATGTGCCCTTCAAGCTGGTACAGTTTGCAGCTAAGATGAACATGGCAACTTAATTGGCTTTCTCCTCACCAGCTTTTGTTTGGCAGTCCAAATCCAAATAGTGAATTTAACTGAGAAAAATTATCTAGTTGGGTTTTGATTTGATCAAGTTCAATGTGAAGTACTAGGATTTGTTGATCAGTTGTGCCTTGGATTTCTTCTTTTCCTTTCAACTTCAGGAGGAGATGAAGGACTTGGCATTTATGATCTTTGATTCAGTAAACTACATTAAATATTCAATGTGGAACTTCTACCCACATAGACAGGATTGAGCTGAATCAGCAGACCATATTAAATGCAGACTGGAGAGCAGAATGAACTAAAATGACAGTTTGATTAATTTACTGAATAATGTAAGAAAAGAAAGGAAAGGTCATGTACATCATATAGTTAATTAAATTCCATACCACAACATTAATTTGAGTTAAATATGAATGTCATATTTAGGCTGTTTGACTGAGTTGAGCTATTGTCTGATCAAGTTTAATACGTGAACTACTACAACCAGCAGATCTCTGACTTGAATTCTTTTTTTTTATTATTAACTTTAGGAGACAAAAGACTTGGTACTCATCTATTTTTCAACAACTTTCTCCAATGAAAATTGGAGTGTTACAGACATCCTTATTCTTCATCAAATTTTGTAAGCTACAAAAATTTCTTGTTAGAGTTGACCACCAGGAATTTGAACAAGAAATATATATGCAGAGTCACTTAAATCTTCTTTGGAAGGTACAAAAGGTGGAACTCAAGTTACTCAACAGATCTACATAAACTTTTGTTTGTATGAACATTTTTTATGATGTGATTTGAATCCCAGCTCCCACAAGGTTAGATCTAATATAGCATAGTCAACAACTGCAAATTGATGGTTGAAATAGTTGGAACTAATGCTCCAAAGTAGTTGTAGGTTTGTGTTGGAGGGGGAGGAAGTGGCCTCTTTTGCTACTCACAGAAGTCAACAAGATGTGGGGACTGTGAATGTTTTGGCCACAAGCAACAAGATGGCATTACTATAGTGGCTCCATTTTGTCATTTGTGGGTACAGCTATGTTATAGAGAGGGGGAATGGGGAGTTAGTGCTCCACCTCTAATGGATATAGGCATTTTGTATGAGACTCATTCTTCTTACACATGGCACCCACTTTGAACAGATTATAATACCCTGATAGGCTGAAGAAGAAAAAGCAAAGGTTGGAACATTAGGAGGCTTACTTAATAAACAAAACCTGATGTGTAGCATCCACAAATGTTGAGAAATCCTTAGAAAAAAAAATTCAAGAACTATGTCATCTCTCAGATTTTTCAGGATGATTCATCCCTCCTAATTTAAGAACAAGTCTGTCTCATTGCTTATATTTTGTAGTGTCATGCATGGCACTTACAAGAAGCCTTTTTCATTACTACATTCATAGTTCTGAAGAGAAGAAGGCAATTAATACATACTGAAAACGAAAATACAGTTTTGTTTTGTCTCTCAGAACACCACCAGGAGACAATTTCAGCTACTACATTTCACAGGTTTGTGCAAATCGAAAGTTACTGAGCGAGTAAAATGGTGACTTATCGACTGAGGCTGTTTCAAATACAGGATCAACAGAGAATTTATATATGCACTCTTAGAATAATATATAGAAAGCTGCAAACTATAGAAATATATATCTGAAAGAAGCAATGTATGTACAAATGACCGAGCTTTGTTTAGATGTCCTTGTTATGGAATAGCTGAAGATTTCGTCAAAAAGCATATTAGAAGAATTCACTTTCGTGATCGATCTAATTACTAGCTGTTGCTACTGCATCAAATTCTTCCAAGTCTTCTATCACAAGTAAAAGAAACTTCAGAAATGCACAATCTAGCTGTGTGCCAAAACTTGGTTAACTGCTTATATATAATAAAGACACACAATGCTATAATTTATTATGAACAATTCTACCAAATCTGCTCTGTTTAACACCATGATTTCTTACCAAAACCTGAGAAAACTGTATGCCTCATCTTGAATTTGATGAGATATGTTTGACTTGCATAAGACGACAAATTAACTTGTGAAATTCTCACTAGAATACCATGTAAAAGAATTCAAGTCAGGTTTAGAGTTACAGTAGAAGTAAAAAGCTGAGGTAGCACTTCCTATCATGTCTGTATTCATGTATTTTACCAGAACTAGCTAACTTCTTACAGAATGGTCTTTCAGAGCAGTAGAAAGACACACTCAAAACTTTCTTATATTCAATCAAATCATGCATTTACATTGCTGGTTCGAATTCTTTTATACAAGAACTTATAAAAGCATGTAGACGCATAATAGATGATCAATTTGCAATCTGAGCAAGAGATAATAAACAAAAGACCTGATGAAAGCAATGAACCATTTCATACAATTTTTGTGAATATCTTTACTTGTATTCGTAATCGTAGATTGCATGAGAGTACCTGTTAGAAAGATCATTCACAACAATTTTGAGAACCACAAATCTGATGCATTGCATCCACTGATACAAAGAATTATTATCTAAACCTTGTGGCTCAGATAATCATATTTAGTGTATGGGCTGAAAAGGTATCATCCTATGTGTCAATGCTGAACAGCACCATAGTAGATATGAATAAACTTGGTTATGTCCACATCATCAGATGTTGGCAAGTAATATGTTCCATAAGCCATACATCCATATCTTATCGAAAGAAGATAAGCATGGATTTCTTGGTGACTAGTTCTCCAAGCATACATCAACACTATCCCAAAGTCAAAAGCTTTTAAAATCCACCTTTGCTAATTGATTGATGAAAACAATGTAGCAATAGACAAGAATGCTATTTACAAGGCAGGATTTTACTAGAATTAATCATATGAGGATGTACATGATGCAAACTAGTTTCAGAATCAGGTTCTGAAGTAGGAAACTTGTCCTAAAATCCAAACTTACCTCTCTAGAAATCCTTAAGGTAAGAGTTCAGTCCCTCCTGAAAACTTTTAAAGCCTATGGAATTAAGATTATCTGATATCAAGCGTATCCAGAGTTAGTGATTAATTCTTCTAACTTTTAGTCAATCAAATCAATATTCTATCCATCTAACATGAGATCATAAAAATGAATCCACAAATACCTTTATTTCATATATTTAGTTTCATCTGCAAGAGCAAAATAAGCAGAATCAATAAGCATGAATTTGTATAAGATATGAGAAACTAGAATCCTTCTCAGACAAAGAAACTAACAGAATTTAGCTGGGTGGTAAAATATTTCTCTTCCTTTGTCATTTTTGAAAAGATCTCATTTCTGATGACACAGTCTTTTACCTAGTCCACAAGTTCCTGCTTTAATCTGTAGTATTGCCACTTGCCTGTACACTGGCTCCAGCATTTGCTTTTATTTCCATGAATTATGCCAAGAAAATAAGATCAGAAAATTTTCTGTCACCTGAACATTCTTCAAGTCAAGCATCGATTTCTTTTGATATAATTTTGTTCCACTTAAAAAACAAAAGATATTAGATGCTTCTTTTAGCAGAGTAGGATTTTGAACTATCATCAGATCAGCAGATTTTTCAAAGTACCCGGTGGACTGTGACTTCGTTGCAAGTAAATCGTTTCCTTCAATACTTGAGACTTTATATTTGATATGCTATCTTTTATATTGTTTGGAACTTAAACATTGATATGTGGCTTAGATATTTTAGTGCCACGAGAATTGCCAGCCCATAAGCTATAGTGATGATTTGTGGAATCCTTATATATTCTACCAAACCAGCCTTGTATATGAGGCTGTGCAATTTAAATGAACTTGAAGGTAAGTTGTTCAAATCCTTTCAGCCTACGCACATCGATGTCTTATTTGATGGACTGCACTTCCATATTTGGCCTCATTCAAAAGGGGAAGATGGTTTTCAGTAACATACGAGACATTACTATGAGAAAAAAGGATGAAAAGAAGCTGCCAATTGATGAAGTTGCAGAGATCTTTTACAACTTGAGATGTAGAGGATATCTGGCATGAGAGAAAATCCACATAATTTGTCTTGCTCTTCATCACAAAGAATAAATTCAATTCTCTATTCAGTGTGGGAATTATGGGCAATGCTAACAGAGAACTATCATGCAGCAATGAGTAAGCCATTATATAGAATCATATGAAAAGCATATCAGGTAATTCTTGAATATATTGAACTTCTCCAAGATATACTCGTCATTATTACTCATTTAATTATCTGACACACTAAATCTTCTACAATATTCTGGAGAAACAGGATATCTGATTAGGAATTTAGGCTTATAGTGCAACATGCTAATGTTTAGTAGCTCAGAGAAAATATAGCATTTCATGATACTTGAAACTAGAATATTTTATTTCTTCTCAGTTCAATAATCACCATCAAGAAAAACAAAGAGAACATGTGTCCAGCTCCAGTGGTAGGTGAAGGAGAACAGCAGAAAACAAAGGAAAAGTATGAAGCAGCTCCTTCAACTAAACACAGGAGTGAGAGCCATTGCCTGCTTCCAATGCTTGAGTTGCTTCATGAACTTCTCATTAACACAAACTCCACTCCTTCGCAGCTTCTTCAGCCGAGGCCCAACCTTGATCTTAAACCTGGAGATCACCATTCTTGGAAGTGATTGTCTCCTCCGGCATTCTGCTTTCTTCAAGACCTTGTAGATCAAGAACTGTGCCCTCCTGTGCTGCCTCTCATCAGGGTCTTCCTTCTCCAACCTTGTGTAGGAATAGCTTCTGAAAAGATTCATCTCTTTCTGACTCTATAGAAAGAGCTGCAACCTTCTGAAGATTTTGAGTTCAGTAGGAGGAGATGAGGAGGCTGAACAAGCCATATGTAGACAATCTCTTTGAAAGTGTTTGGTTAAGATGTACTCTTGGAACATTTGGGTTAAGCAGTCATAACAAATAATGTGGAGAATCATACAAAAGAATGATTACTATACCTTCTTAAATTATCTGTGTGGCAGTTTCTTTAAGAGCTTGTTGAGAGATACGTTTAGCTAGAATGGTGCAAGAGAGACACTAAAAAAACATTGTCTAAAACAAGAGGAGGTGGCAGGTGTGGAAATGAGGTCAGATTGGAGTCAAAGTTGTTGGATGTTGACTTAAGGTGGAAATGGAGTCAGAGGTGATGGCTTCAGAGACAAGAGACAGGTCCACAATTTAGTCTACCATCAACCATCAAGGAAGAAGAGACTATGAGCTGAGAACAAGATTAGGCACATTTTGTCACATTACATGTAATAAATTATATGTTTGTGGGCACACAACTAGTATTGCAAAGCATTACATGTAGTCATATAAACACAGTGCAAGTAGTTTCTTGTTACTAGCATGTGATCCACACCATAGAACAGTAGAGGCATCCAAGACTTGGAAAACATCTCAACCTAAGAAACTGAATCCTCCAATCAAAGACAAATACCTTGTTGGATTGGGTGAGATATTGTTGTTTATCAACTTATATCTAGGACTTGATGACATTTGAATTGCCTAATGTTGGCAACCCCAAGCTTCAACTTGGGCTGATCCAAACTAGGTTTTCCCCTCCTGATGAGAATGAAACCAGGAGGATAATGATATTAACTTTATTTTCTCTTCTCATAAAAAACTTTCCTAAATATTAAATGCAGCTTGCTCTCTTCATTAACAGTAAAGTTGATCTGCCTTTTATCCTAAATAAAAAAAAAATGCCTCTGTGTACATCAGGTACAAACAAAAAAAAGAAACTATGTGCATCAGTTGAACATGTCATAAAAGTTGAATAGAGGACTTTATAATCCAAATTCATTAGTGAGTTTTGTTCTTCTTTTTCTTCTCATTATCACCTATCTGGTGAATCATTCACATGCTTTTCCAAACTTAAAATCTGATAGGACAGACAATGAATTTGGAACCTACAACCTCTTCAACCTTAGATCTCTTTTTCTAAGTTTTCATGCTGTGCACTGCACACATATGTGGTTATCCTTCTGCGTTTTATCTTAATCAAAATGTGAAAGAAAAAGGTTTGGCAGATTACTCAGATCATATTAACATTTGTGTCAGATGGTTTTATACTTCGCACAAAACGCATGTTATATTTCTGAATTTGCATTTCTTTATTCTTTTTTCTCCTAAATTTGCTGAACAGTCACCTAGTTTTAATATGGTATCAGTAGAATTTGATCTCCAAATTCAACCCTAATAAACAAATTGACCTAATCCATATTTCTACAAAACCACAAGTGAAGCTAATTCATAAGATGTGGAAACAACGAATCATATGATGAGAAGAGAGCAGATCAGATTGGATTGCTGAGGAAAACAACAGGGGATGATGACACTATGAATACTTCTCTTGTTTGGGGCCTTTTTGTGAGGGTCCAAATCACATTAATTACCGTGCACCGGAACATCAGCCCAGCCCACAACCCGACCATCTCCTCCTTCAATCCTTTTCATTACAGGTGGGCCCTACCTGATTATCCTATCACGAGGCAGGTAAGCAGAGAATGGTAGGGACTGTCTTTACATATTTTAGATATTTTTTAATCGGTATCCTATTTTTTTAAATAATATTTCTGATCTAAAAATATATATAAATTATCTTTTAAAAAGATTTTCACTTGTTATAATGTTTTATCTAAGTCTAAAAATATAATATTGTAATAACGTATAAGCAATAACAATAAATGACATGAAAGAGAAGATACTTTTGGAAAATACTCGGTGATATTAAGACATGCAGGACTCCTATCAACTCCATCTATATTCATATTTTTCTCAATCTCACTAGACTTCGATCAAGATTACATTGGACTCATCGAAATCCGGTCAAATTTCTTCCCATCAAAATGTTCTTTTAGAATTTGAGGTTAAACCTACTAAATTATTAATTTTTCTAATATATGTCAATGGGCTCTTCTATTCTGCACTATTGTGGTTCATCTTACGCCAAATAATAAGTTCAATTGAATTCCTTGACTACACATACGATGGTTGACCATAAAGACTATGATGTGCCTCATTATCCTAAAATAAACTGATAATCTAAACCAGATATTATATTATATTATATTATATTATATATATATATATATATATATACACACACACACCTGCCCTCCGTGTATCCTTTCTTTTTGGGTCAGGGTTTCTCCGACCCCGTTTCTGCCCGTACCGTATTTCGTTTCCTCCCATTTCTAGGGTTAGGGTTCTATCCAAATCTTAAATCTTTAGTGGGTCGATCTCCTTCGGTCGCTGCTTATCCTATGATATCAGAGACAGGGTTTGGGAAAAATTGACCTTTTATTTGTTTTGGTTCCAAGATGATGCAGCCTGCCGGCGGGATGGTGCAACCCCCTCCGATGGACCACCAGCAGCAGCAGCAGCAGTGGATGATGATGCCACCGCCGCCGCCGCAGCCACAGTACTACCAGGCTGCCCCGGCTCCGCCGATGTGGAACCAGCAGCCTTCCCAGGTTCCCCCCCCGGTCTCCCAGACGATGCCGCAGCCCCAGCAGCAGTACCAGGCTCCGACTCTGATGCCGCCCCCCCAGATGCAATACCAGGCGGCGCCAGCGCCGGCCTCAGCGCAGCCAGCGTCGGCTGATGAAATCCGCACGCTCTGGATCGGGGGACTGCAGTTCTGGATGGATGAGAACTATCTTTACAGTTGCTTTGTTCATACTGGAGAGGTATCTATCTTTATCTTTTTTTCCATATGAGTTTTTATTTTCTCGATTTCTCTGGTTTTTTAAATTTTCAACAGTGTTATGTGGGTTTCTTTGATCTTAATAGCCAGATTAATGGCATGTTGATGAAGTGCTTTTATGAAAAGAGAAGGGAGCAAGTTCCCTTCCCTCTCTGATAAAACATTCGTTCTTTGTTTTATTTTTGTTTTGAAGTAGTTACTACTTTGTGGGTAACTGAGATCAGCTTACTATGTCCAAGTGTTCCAACTTAAAATGGTAGGCTAATGTCTCGAGTCCTTTTCTTCTAGTTGACATTGGGTTCCGTTAGCAGGATAAGTGGAAGCTTCTTTTTTAAGTAACTACATCATGAGGTTCCTCTTTGGAGCGTGCAAGTCTTACACTGATTTACTTATGCAGCAACGTTTAGAAAATTAATATGGTCTCTTCTCTATTCCCTAACTTAATAATGAACGAATTGCATTTCTATAGTTGCTTTAAGCATTCTGATCACTAACTAAAGCACTCAAAAGGACACAAAGCACTGGATTAACTTTACGCATTTACTGAACACTACATAGATAGCAATGTCCAGTGGTGCATCAGTATTTAGATCAAGTTTAAAGTATTGGTGACTCAAAATGAAGCTGTAGGAAGGACATAGAAACCCAAATCAACATTAATGAAATTAGGGATTGTATGCCATATGCACTGAGTTGGCACTGGTTGAATCTTGCCTTAGGCCTTAGGCCAACAAGCTTAGGTTTGACACTTGAATTATGATTGTGGACAATAGCATGTACATAGTTTTCACTTTGCCTAGTTTGGTCAGACATAGGTTTGAATGAAAATCTAAGTGATACCATAATCTACTTCAACTATCAAAATGTTGTAGAACTTTTAATATTAAATGCTGTAACAAGATTACTAATCCTCTTTTGTCCAGGCAGTTCATGTGCATATTTTCTAATATTTATGTTTTGGCAACAATAGACTTTTTTCCTGTGAGTTATTAGTTTGGTCTTTGTTTAATATGTTCTGAGTTAGGCAATCTGATATACCTCCAAATCTTATTCTTGTCTGGGTCTGCGCAACACTATTAGTATCTACTTAATGCTTTGGTCTTTTCTGATTCATGTAATTAATGATGCAGGTGGTTTCAGTTAAAATTATCCGCAATAAGCAGAGCGGGCAATCGGAGGGTTATGGTTTTATTGAGTTTGCATCTCACGCTGGTGCAGATCGAATTCTTCAAACTTATAATGGTCAAGTGATGCCTAATACTGAACAAGCTTTCAGACTGAATTGGGCAACATGTGGAGCAGGTGAGAGACGTGGCGATGGTGTCGATTATACAATTTTTGTTGGGGACTTGGCTGCAGATGTCACTGACTATTTGTTGCAAGAGACATTCAAGAATCATTACTCATCTGTTAAGGGTGCCAAAGTTGTCACTGACAGACTGACTGGGCGCTCCAAAGGCTATGGCTTTGTTAAATTTGGAGATCCGAATGAACAAACAAGAGCCATGACTGAAATGAATGGAAGTTACTGTTCAACAAGACCCATGCGGATTGGTCCAGCTGCCGATAAGAAGTCTTTGGGTACACAACAACAGTATCCTTCAAATGGTATGCCTCTATGCAATGTTCCTGTAATTTTGATATCATATGTGCTTTTTTTTATGTGCTGCTTATATGGAGTTCTGCAGGTATCTTATATCTAAGTTTCCTCTTGTTCGGTTGGTTGCATATAGAGCTAATTTGTTGTTAATTGTATCAGTTGAATGATCAGTGTGATAGTGGAATCAGATAAATTAAATATTAAGTTTTTTTTTTAATTTTCAATCATAGTTTTGAAGATGAGGGTGTTGCTTTGGCCGATGTTTCCTTTGTAAAATTGGGCTCGTTGAAACATGGTTATTAGTGAAGAACACTTACAGAAACCTCATGTGGTCTCTAAGCAGGATTTCATTCTTATATTCATTTAGGGCTTGGAACTGACTTCAGCTGAGATGCATATCTCCTGTAGTGGTGGCCCCAGTTAGGTCAGTGCTTTGATTATGTTGTTATTTGGTTCATCCTTTTCTTGTGGCATAGTTTGCTACATTTATTTTATTTTTTAATTACTTTACAGAAGCTCTCTTTAATCTCATTTTTCAACCTCCCACTTATTTTTCCATTGTGGTTCCTTCATTTTCTTGCATTTGTACCTATCAGTCAAGTTATATTACCATCAGTTTTGATTTCCTTTTATCATTTGGTTGAAACCTTCATCCAGTTACTGCTATAAGCATCTTGTAGATCAAAATTTGTCTTTTTGTTC
The DNA here is from genome assembly GCA_001649415.1 of Musa itinerans. Taxonomy (NCBI): domain Eukaryota; kingdom Viridiplantae; phylum Streptophyta; class Magnoliopsida; order Zingiberales; family Musaceae; genus Musa; species Musa itinerans. Next base: position 130,939 of record LVTN01000092.1, on the reverse strand, counting down.
TTTTCGCTGAAATTTGCATGATTCTATTCCTACACTATCTTCAGATTTTTAATTGGTATTCACATTCCTTTCTATTCTGCCATAAGAAGAAATATCAACTTCTTTTAGTTGGTTTGCTTCTTCTAAGTTCCAGAGTTTATGATGCTGATTATAGTTCTGTTGCCTGGATGTGGTCTCCTTGGTTGTATCTGGGTTAGGGTTGTTACCATGTGATGGTTGTTTTTTTTCCCCTCTCTCAAAATAGTGCTTGTGTTGATGCGTTTAATGCAAGATCAGCTTGGTAAACGATGTTTATCCAATGTTAAACAAGTTCCTTGGAGCCTATGCTGAGATTTGAATTGCTAGCATCCATATTCCATATGAAGCTATGTTTGATTGTTGGCTTACTGTTGAAATATTGATAGTTATTGGGTTGTCTTTCACTTGATAGCAGTGGTTTTTACTTTTTAGTTAGAATAATGACTACTTTTAGGGACGTTAGCAAATGGCATAATCATTAGTTCAACAGCTTGTATATACTGTTCTCTATTAGTCAAATTCATGATTCATGTTTTTCATTCTTTTAGCTAAAATGATTCAGTGTTATGCCAAGGATTGTAACTAATAATTGTTGTGTTATCTTGTACACTTCTTTTTTAGGTCAAGAAAGATCTTCATTTGATCTTGAAATCTGTGTTTTAGCTATCAATAATGGGGAAATCATACATTGGGGAAATCATACTCTACAACAGCCTTATCAAAGGATCTAGGCGCAAAAAGGCTCCAAGGTTCCAACATGCCTTGGCACTAAGCACTCACCAATATAAAAAATAATAAAAATATGATTAAGAAGAAAGTAAGACAATATATGAGTTCCATGTAATTTCATATTCAAATTATAACCATTAAATATTGAATTACATTTATTTAACCATCTACAAAACATTAAAGTGCTGAATTGTTTGAATCTAATAACAAAATAACAAAACAAAAGAAGATTAACATCAAAATCAACATGATTCAAAATTATAGCAAAAAATAACATTAAAATTAGCAATTACAAATTCTAATTGAGGGGGATGAAAGGGCTTGGGCTAACAGCGAGCGACAGGAACTGGAGATGAGGAGGGATCGCCGAAAGAAAGATAAAGGTGGAGAGGGTCGTTGAAAGTAAAGGGAGAGGCAAACCCCGAAAGAAAGAGGGAGGGGATGCCATTAGAAAGGGAGAGGGTTGTCGCCTCCGCCCATGGGTGTGAGTGAGGGCTATGTGGAAGCACATGTGTGAGCAGGAGTTGCCTCTCAAGGTGGGGGGATGCTGGGATGGAGAAGATAGGGGAAGAGGGAGATAGAAAGCGAGCTAATTTTGGGAGGGTGGGGGCATTGCGAGGGAGAAGAGGGAGGAGGGGGTTCATTGCACCACCAAATAGAGGGAGAGAGAGGGGTCAAGGGAGCAAGAGAGAGAGCTAAGACTCGCCATTGTGGGAAGGAGGCGTCGTGCTGCACTACCGCCATTGTGGGAGAGTCGATCATTCAAGTGGTCGGTCGACTTGCACACAATAGAGAGGAGACTTGGAATGCCTAGGGTTTCTTACGCGAGAGAGAGAGAGAGACACACACACACACACAAAGGGGGTTGGGGGTTATACGGTATTAAATCACTTACCTGATTGAACCTAATTGAGCTTTAACTTAGGTGTGATCACACTCGAGCGCATGCTTAGGCCATCCAATGATCAAGCTCGGATGCATGCTTAGGTGTTGCCCGAGTAAAAGCCTGCCTATAATATATGAGAGGCACTCGGACCTCGCTTGGGCACCTAGGAAAGCATCCATTGATAACACTGCTTTACAAAGGAGTAATGATTTTATATTGCAAGCATATCCTTGTTGTTATCTTTTCATCAATACACTCTTGTTTGTTTTACTCACCCGGTAGCACATATTGCCACAACCAAAGCTTGAAGTCAGGTATATTTACTTTTTTAATCTCTTATGCAACCTGTTTTTTGCTAACTCCGTTCTTCTATGGTATACAAAATATAATGACAGCAGTGCAACCATAGAATATTTTTTAGATGTTAGTTATACCTACATTACAAACTTATTTATCGGTCCAATCAATGACACAAATTAGACCATACTTGTCAGTTATTATTATTTATCACTTGTTTACTGTAATATTGTCCAGCACAGGTCCGAATGCTGCTTGTTTTACCAGTACTTTACTGGTCAATCAAATACCAAAACCAATATTGACTATTTGAAAATTTTAAAGTATATTTTAATTTCGCCATTGCCACTTTCCCTTTGCAAAAAATATTTCTTGCAAATTAATGAGTTATATATTCATAACATTATTTCATAAATATTCTAAAAGTTCATTAATCTTCTGTGCTTGGCTGTATTCACCGTATTTTGTAGAAGAGAAAACTAGGGTATTGTTGTATACTTGTATATCAACCTGGATGTCCAATTGAGTCTATTTAAGATCATCTAGCAAGGTTTTCATAATATTTTCTTATAAATGCTTCATTCGTTTTCCTCTTATCTTTTACAATGGGACAATTTGAATGCATTTCTAGATAGGTTATAATCTTTGTATAATAAGGTCAAAACTATGATATGATTGTCAAAAGATGCACAATTGTAAAAGTAAAATTAAATACCTCATCTATGGGTGGAATACAATTGTAATATTAATCTATTCATTCTCTTCAATTAAACTTTTTTACTTCTTCCAAACAGGTGCAAAATTTATGTTTTCTGGTCTGTCCTGATTGTTATAGCTTAATATTGAGCAACCTTTTCTGTATCGTTGCAATTTTATCAAATGTTTCCGAAGAGACTATATTGAGTAACCTTTAGAGAAATGCAACTTTGTGGTACTATGAGTCTATATAAGGCATATCATTATGGACACATTAACCTTTTTAATGTACATGCACTTATTTTGTTTACCTATTGAAATTCTGGCATGCATAATATTTGAATGTTTTTTCTAGTTGGTACTTATTGTACATGGTATGAATGAGATTCATATGTTATATTCTGTTAAATTTATCTCTGGCTTAGTGTCAATTCAATTCTATGATGTCAGTTCCATGAGTATTACTTATTATAATCCAATTGTCTGATAAAAGACTATGTAAGTCTAAGAATCATAAATACTGAACTTCAGGGATAGCTTTTTCCACCCAAGCCTTCTGTTTATCTCCATCCGAAGGTCACTCTGAATAAAATAAAATGTAATTTAGCAATTATGTTGAGTAGGGATCTAGGCCATATAATCTTCAAAATCAAGGTATAAACCTTTATAAATCTTTTTTTCAGTGACAGATAAGGAATCACAATAGGACAAATACGTAATCATGTAATATAGCTTATACAATAATCAGATGCTAGTCACATGCATATAACCATCATGTACATCCAACATCACTAAATAATATAGGCATAAAGGTCGAGCATCTGATGGTGCACTTGGTATTATTTTATAAAAAAGTATAATCGTTTGTTATTTGCTCTAGATAATTTCTGTTAAGGTAATGACATTCTGAACATTTATCATGTATCTTCGTCCTCGGGGATTTGACAATTTCAAGTAAGTTGCAACAACATTCTCGATATCGAGTTAATGCTGATCCCTGTTCTCAAGCTTGTCAAGAACTATTTTATGCACAATATTTTACTGGAAAACACTTTTTATGTGTGCTTTTTTGAATTTTTATTTGAAATGAATTTTGACCTAATATGAGTTCTAAATTTCTAAGAAAATCTTTGAGGATCAATCTGCCAGGGCAAAGTTACAACTTAGGATTTTATTTGGGCCAGATTGGATCAGATTGCTGAATCTTTTCAGTTATAGTCGGGCTGGGATTGGTCAGTATCAATGGTCACTGATTTCCAATGTGATTCTGACTTGACAGATACTTTATCAGGGCTTTTTGTGATTTACCTGGTTAAGATTAGCTAACCATATTAGGAGATGCTGAGTGCTGATCCTCAAGACCATGATAAGAATATCATTAACCAAGCTTTTTATAAATGAGCCAAACTAGACATTCATGTATGAGTACATGTAAATACTAAAACGGATTGGTTGTGGTATTTGCATTCTGAATCATAAGTTGTGTTGGGTAGATTAGCTTTTCTTTAAACTTTTTTTTTCTTTCCTTTTTTTTTTCATCAATAAAACTTTTCATGACTAGAATCAATTTACAAAGTTATTTATGCTGTTTTTGCAGCTTCCTACCAAACTACACAAGGTGCTGAATCTGAGACTGATCCAAATAATACCACTGTGGGTACTTAGTTTAGCTTTCTACATATATTCAGTGATGGTATTGTGATTTTGAAATTTGCTTTCTGGCTCACAGATATTTGTCGGCGGACTGGATCCAAATGTTACGGATGATCATTTGCGGCAGGTTTTTAGCTCATATGGAGAAATAGTTTACATAAAAATACCTGTAGGCAAGCGATGTGGGTTTGTTCAGTTTGCTAACAGGTTGGTTCATGAATTAAAAACACTGACGGGATGGATAGCTCTGTAAGTTTTGATGATTCTTTTGAATATCCTTAATTGATTTTTTCAGGGCCAATGCTGAGGAGGCTTTGCAGATGCTGAATGGGACCTTGTTGGGTGGACAAAATGTTCGGCTCTCATGGGGACGTAGTCCTACAAATAAACAGGTTAGCTATGCTTACCTTCTTAACAGATCTTATTTTTTCTCTCATGCCTGAGGATTCATTAAACTTAATTCTCTTTTGTTATCAGCCACAGCAGGATCCCAACCAGTGGAATGGGAACTACTATGGGTACACCCAAAGCTATGATGCCTATGGATATGCCCCACCTCAAGATCCTAATATGTATGCTTATGCAACATATCCAGGATATGGAAACTATCAGCAGCAGCAGCCGCCACAGCAGCCACCTCAGGTAACAGACTGTTGATGACACTAGTTTTGCTGAAAATAGGAATTGAAAATATAATTCCTATTATATGGTATGACTGTTGATGAACCTAATATAATTTTCTTTTAATTTTCGTAGCATTATTGAAAATAGGAACTTCTGATGTTAGAACTGTTGTGTTGTGCATAAACTAGACATAATCCTGGGTAATGAACTTTGGTATGACAAGTCAACATTGAGCTTGCTGATCAGCTTGTGCTAAAAATGGCAACAGTTGCTTTCCCTTTTTTGCTTGCCAACTTGAGGTGCAAGGTATTCTCGGCCATATATGGGACTCTTCATAATTGTGGTTCTCGGCCATCTAGATCAAGTTGCATACTGCAGATCCTATCTGTTTTTTCTCCTTGGACTCAACCTATTAGGTCAATCTGCTAATTTGAATAATCTGTTATGAAAACATGCTGTTAAATACAAACCTTAAACTGCTGACTGGGGCTGTGCAAACAATGAAAGAAATTTAAAAACCAAACTTTGTTTGCAGTTCTGTTTGGTTTCACTATTTAATATAAAGTTTGATTTTTTTTGTTTGGTTTAATTTTTCTTGTAATGCAGTTCTGCCCGCCCTTTCTCCCTTTTTCTCCTCTCTCTTTTTCGCCCACTCTAATTGGAATTATACATTTCCCACCTCTATTTTGCATAGTAATTTCAGATTCACAAGCCAATCTTTGTTTGCATATGGTTGCTGATCTGAGATCATCTTCACCAGTGGTGCTATGGTACTAGTATCTTGTTTGCTGCCTCTATTCATTCTCTCAAGGAAAATATCTGGAAATGGACAAATTGAATAATCAAACTGCCTTTTTTTTTTGGCTTGATTTAGTTCAGTTTTCATACTGTTCGACTTCATTTTCTGCTGAGATCAGAAACACTGAGCAGTTTTGCCTTTTTATTGTTAAAAATTCAATTGTGCCAAATCGATTACTACTTGACTAAGAACTGTTTAGAATTAGTTGTATATTTCCTCTCGTAAATGTGAAATGTGGTTTGTCTCTTGTTGTATACCAAGTTGTAGACAATGTTCTACAGGGTGGTTGTTGCATGTGGACGGTCAAATGTATCACATATTGAACATCAATGTGATATCTAATCAAGACTAAATAAAATTATAATAATCAAGATTCATTAATTCATTGGTAAATAAGTGAAATTTCTAAATCATGTCGACAATGGCATGATCACTCTTGATCACCCTCTTCGATTTAAAGGTTAAAACTTGTTGTAGGGAAATTGTATACCCTCAGGACAAAGCCATGATGGGTATTGGCTTATATACGGTGGCATCACCTTAAAAACAAAATAACAAGTTATGATGTGGTTGTAAACAAAAGAACAAGTTGTAGTTTAGCAATAGGCCTTTTCAATTTCTCTGCATCTTGATTTCCGTGCATCATTTTCCTTGTTATGTTCCCAAGTATACTGAGTAACATGTCAATATTACTGTGCAGTGAGTTGGTAGACCTGAAGAGGTGCGCAGTATATGGTAATGGCAACCAGTTTCCACAGCTCCTGAGCATGAAAGATTTAACCGTGCATCCGTTGAAAAAGCTCGTTGGTCATGTCCATTACTCCGTAGGTTTCTCTTCCAAAAGAGTAGCAGTTGTTTGTTTGAGTTAACATTACTTCGTCCCAGGCGTTTGATATCTGTAGTGTTGAGACTATGTTGCTTGCTTTGCTGCCATTTTTCATGACATTTAACTGTTAATTAGTCTTTCCAAATCTGAACTAATATTGGTATGTCGTGGACCATCTAGTAATGATATGATTGCTTTGTTTGATCATAATTTGCCCATGTATTGTTTAACAGTGATATTGAGCAGAAACAGGCTTTGTTTCCCGCGGGCGAAATCTGCTGTCCGCATGCATCTTGTTCATGATTGATTTGACACCACGAAAATTGGATAGGTATTATTACAGCAGCGATCTCAATTTTCTTTGGGAATTCTTCGTGAATCTAAGACATTGTTGCAAGTACGTCTTAAAATATTTTTGTGTTCGAGTTCAATGTATCTTAGAATGAAATAAAACTGATAACAGTGCAGGTTTTAATTAATTTAATTTAAACATGGAATGTAATGAAAACTATGGATTAACACTTTTTAATTTATAAATTGATGGAATTCATTTCAAACTAATAATTTATGTTTGTTATTTTAATAATTCATAAAATTTTAATTCATTTCAAGCACAGCTTTCAGAAAAGATTTGTGCTGTCGTGTCTCCTCGGAGAAGCACGTGCGTAACGTGTGCACTAGCCCACAAGGGTCCGGTGGAAGGATGTGCACGTGCATTGCACCTGCACTACTTCGCTACTGGCCGGTACTCGTCGCTCCAAAAGATGGAATTTAAATTGTTTTATTAGCGATACGCATTTATTATAAAGGAGGAGAGAGAGACACGAGGAGAAGACAAAGGAGAGGATCAGATGGGGCTGAGAGCGACATGGGCTGCGATTCTTCTCTTCCTCTTCTTCCTCTCTTCCCCTCTTCCATCTTCGACGGTGATCGCAGGCGGGAGCGGGGAGGACTACGTCCGGCCGTTGCCTCGGAAAACCCTAAGTCTCCCGTCGAGGCCCAAGCGTTCTTCCGATCCACAGCAGGTGATCGTGTCAACTACCGGTCTCTCTCTCTCTCTCTCTTCTGGTTGAGCTATTGAGATTATGATTTTTAGCTGTTCGGATCTGCTGCTGCTGTTGCCTGGCCTCCTTGTCTCTTTCTTTCTCCTTCTGGATCGGGATTCTTACTGAAGATTCTGTTAAATTCTTCTGAAGTAGAATTCGATTCTTGCATTGTTCGGGTTCTCAGAGATATGATATTGAAGGGAAACTTGCTCGAGAACTGCTTAAAAAGTCAAAGACGGAGTCTTTTTATGTCTATTGAATTATAGGATTGGGATGGCCGAGCGGAGGGAGGGAAACCGATTCAAGAGCTGCTTAAGAATTTAAGGACCAAAATTTTTCTGGTGAATTGTGCAAATTGAAACTGCAAGGGTCTGAGAAATACATGCGTGTACAAAGTTGCTTTTAAATTGCAATGTCTACATGCTCTAGGCATTAATAAAATAGATATGATGTTTTCTTATGCACACGTTAATGCATCACTTGTATGTTATTGCACGCACTAAAGTGGTATTAGATATTCCGTAAATATGCAAACAAAATTGATCAGAAAACATAGAGTAAAACCTTGAAGTCAATGGTTTGACCAAAAGTTGAATAATTCCATCCAAAAATACTTAGTTTCCATAAACCAAAAGTTGAATAATTTCAACTAAGAATCAATCACAGATTTGAATAGCTGATCTGATGGCATGATTTGAGTGGTTGAGTGAGGGAAATCTCTCCCTCAGAACCTGTATAAATATTCATCACCTCAGTGAATAAAAATCATCCTTTTTACAACATATTCTTCAATTCTACATGTTATATGTAGTTGTATGTTAGCAACATCCTCTTTTGAAACAATAGAGTATAATTTTAATAACAAATGACATTATATTTTCTGAGGCAAAGGCATTTAGCTGGCAATCGATTTGTCTTTTTCAGGTTCACATTTCTTTGGCAGGAACCCAGCACATGCGAATAACATGGGTGAGTGATGATGAATTTTCTCGTTCAATAGTTGAATATGGAGCTTCACCAGGAGAATACACTTCATCGTCTCAAGGAGAGAGTGCATTTTACAAATATTTACTGTATTCTTCTGGGAAGATAAATCATGTTGTTATTGGGCCCCTTGAAAGTAACACCACTTACTTCTACCGGTGCGGTGGACAAGGTCCTGAGTTCCAGTTTAAGACCCCACCTTCAGAATTTCCAGTAACATTTTCTGTAGTTGGTGATCTTGGGCAAACAGGCTGGACGAAATCAACTCTAGATCACATAAGTCAATGCAAATATGATGTGCATCTTCTCCCTGGAGATCTCTCCTATGCTGATTACCAGCAGCATTTATGGGATTCTTTTGGTGCACTGGTGCAGCCACTTGCCAGCTCCAGACCATGGATGGTAACAGAAGGAAATCATGAAAAGGAGAGTATAGTATTTTTTAAATCTGGATTTCAAGCGTATAATGCAAGATGGAAGATGCCATATGAAGAGAGTGGGTCTACATCCAATCTGTATTACTCATTTGAGGTTGCAGGTGTTCACATTATCATGCTTGGGTCATATTCCGATTATGATGAGAACTCAGATCAATATGCTTGGTTAAAGGTCAGTTAATCTGTTCCTTCCCTCTTCATGGTTCAATGGTTTTCATGCTCAACTCTTCTTCTTTTTCTTTCCTCATCAATTGTTGCAAGTTACAAATTATTTGTTAATTATTTTGGATGATTTTTTGAAACCTGAATAAGATAAAATGAATTAGTTGCCTGATTTTTTTCAATTTGTATCATGATGATTCCTCCTCTCAATGTGTCATGTCCATGAAGTATCTCAGGTTTGGTTCCACCAATTGGGTCTTCTATTCTGTTCAGACAGTGATAATACTAACTTTTAAGAAACATATACTTAAATTTTGGATGGGTAATTCGGTATGTTTAAATTAATATTTCTACTCTCCCAGATTGGTTATTGTATTTTCCTGGTAGTCATAGTCTTTCCTACCTATACTTCTTTATAATTTCCGTACTTCTGTTAAATTCTAACTAAAAAGGTATATTCATTTCTGATCCATAGGGTCTATTCTCTTTGGCTTGATTTTACAGACTGATCTTGCTAGACTAGACAGGGAAAGGACACCGTGGCTGCTAGTTCTATTGCACGTACCATGGTATAATAGCAACTGGGCTCATCAAGGTGAAGGGAAAAGCATGATGGCTGCAATGGAGCCATTGCTTTATGCTGCTGGTGTCGATATATTTATTGCTGGCCATGTGCATGCTTATGAAAGAATGGTAAGCCGGCACCTCCTGAAATCCTATGTTACATCTACTGCAGTAACTTTGTTATATGCTTCATTTGATCTACTTATACAAACCACAGGACCGGGTCTACAATGGTGGTTTAGATCCTTGTGGTCCTCTGCACATAACCATTGGAGACGGAGGCAACAGGGAAGGTTTGGCTCATAGGTAAACAAGATCTTTCTGAATCCTGCTACTGGATAGTGTGAACTAATTTCTTGGGTTTGTGTTTACCTGTGTCCGCAAATGCATCTTCTGTTTTATCTTTGCATCCAAATCTGCAGATTTTATCACCCAAAGCCAGAGTGGTCAGTTTTCAGAGAATCAAGCTTTGGTCATGGCGAACTGAAGATCGTGAACTCGACGCATGCAATTTGGAGTTGGCACAGGAATGATGATGATGAATCAGTAAAATCAGATGAGGTTTGGATCAACTCTTTAGCTAGCACTGGATGCATCCATGAGAATAGGCCCGAGTACAGGAAAATTCTGATGTCTCCTTAACATTTACACCCTGAAGCATTTACAACCAAAAGACATCTTGTCGCTAATGTACATATGTATCATAAAACCTATGTAGACTAAGCTCACTGCTGTGAAACTTGATGCTTGTAGAACAATACCCTTATCGACATCTGCATGTAAAAGGCTACAGTCTGGTTTTGCTGGTACTGAGGATGATAATTTCGGTTGTAAAAATGCTATATTTGGTTTAGCACGTCGCATGCTATAGTGGCCTTGTGCTGGGCTCTGCGGCTGCTACGATGCTTTTAAGAGTGGTAAGCATCAAAAGCGTCAATGTCTTAAAATGCTGTAAAATATTAAAATATAAAAAATATATCATATAATTAATAAATATAATTATATAAATAAAAATATGATATTAAATTAAATAAATAAAGATTAATAGTATTAAAATCTAAAAAAATATATTATCAATCTAGTAAATAGTGATTGCTTTGTGTTGTATCTATAAATAGAGATTTCTATATATAGTAATTAACAATATAGTGTTAATAGTATATTATTTATTGTTAACAGAGGAGAAAAGAACTATTAACAATAGAAGAGAAGGATAAATGTGTCATTGACAGTGGAAAGTGGGAAAGGAGAAGACAACGGTAACAAAGGAAGTTGCGGATGGCAGCAGCAACAGCGGAGAGTTCAATTTAAGATAGTCGCTCGGTAGTGGAAGAAGCTACAAGCTATCACGAAAGTTGGTTTTGCTTAAGTCGTATTGTCACGGACAAACTTCTAAGCAGCAACAGCGGAGAGTTCAATTTAAGATAGTCGCTCGGTAGTGGAAGAAGCTACAAGCTATCACGAAAGTTGGTTTTGCTTAAGTCGTATTGTCACGGACAAACTTCTAAACCGGATGTTTGATGAAAGGCATATGTATGTCCGTGTCTTTTCGTATGTTCATGCTTTGCACAGTATGTAGAGGGACGGTCGAAGGCGCAACAGCCCCATTTTAGGCTTGTAAATAAAGGTCGTGTCATGTGGACACTTGTGAGACATATTCGGTCTGTAATGGACCATTTTAACCCTTTGTTGTGCAACTATTCTGAGCTTGTAAAGTCTATTTGTAATTTGCATTGTCAATGAAGTGTTTTCGGAGATGTTTGCTTGTGGATCCCGATTGAGGCGCTTTTCTCTAACCCGTTTTCTCTTTTGTAGGTCCTATGAGACCATGGGAGGTTTCGGGGAGGCTGACCTTTGCGGACGGACACGCAAGAGTGCCGCATGACTTAGGCAAAACCAGCTAAGTCCGTGACAGTGTGGCACCCTTGTGTGTCTGTCTACAAAGGGTTAGTCTCTCTGAAACCTCGTATGATCCCTAAAGAGAAAATATATTAGCGAAAAAGTTTAACTCGGGATCCACAAGTAATCATTTCAGCAAACACACTGCAAGTACCCACGTGACACTACTACAGAACAACGTAACGAACCAACTCTATATACTTCCTTAAAGGCCCATCCAACCATGTGCCACATGGGGAGCTCCTAGGTGCTACACTGGCTGACCTTCCGCACTACTCTACGGAGCTAGAAAACCCTCAAAATGACTGCTTGGATGGTCTGTTTGTAGGTAGTTTTGCCTCTGTGTGATGACTCCACACAACCTACGTTTACAAGGCTGAAATGATCATAAAAGCTAACCAAACTCAGGTTATCAAACTTCCTACAAGCCTTCTACATGCTATATAAAGCATGAACATAAATTGAAAGACATGAACATACATGAGCATTACATCAAATATCCCGTTGATGATTTTGTCCATGATATTCTTCCTCACTTATTCCTTTGACATCCTTGTCGAAGCCTTTGAAGACGTTGTATCTCATCGCTTTTGCTAAATCTTCTTTCTTCTACTTTGCTGCAATATGCCTCTTGGCTCTCAACTTGACTTTGCCACTGTTATTGAGTAGTCGAAGTTTGATCTAACATACTGTTTTAATTCACTAATGACTCTAACTCCAATGTGGGGTCAGTCGAGTTGTGCTGATCTTTGTTAGTTCCTATAGATCATTCAGATAAAGGAAAAGACCTTCCTTGTTATGTGCTAGTCTCTCAAATGTCTCATGCAGCTTGAATTAGGTAGATGTCTATTAGAGCTTTAACGAATATCTCCTTGTATACTTTAAAGGTTTTGGGGTCTTTCCTCTACAAAATTTGCCCATTTGATTTCTCTTCCACTTAGTTGTCGTCTCCAAGTAAGTTCGCATCACTTCTACTTTAGGCCCGCATTTTATTATAAAATGAAGTGGATTGTCCACTTGCAGTAACACCAATCACCATTGGTGAGGATTTGACAAATGTTGTCTTTCGCTAAGTTTTGTTGAAAGGTCTTCGAATATATGCAGAGCTCTTCTACTGAATAAATAAGAGAACTAATGTACTTGATTTTGCCCATTTCGTAAGAATTGAGAAGACAAAGGTTACTCGACTTCGCCTGCCTACTTGAGGGTTATACTTCATGCATCAAGTAAGTTGCTAACCTTGGCTTGCTCTTTTCTCACACTTTCGAAGCATTCGAAGTGTTTTCACTCCTTGTGTTGAGTTAGATACTACGATTTACCTCCTCATTGCCATTGAACTTTTGAAATATAAGAAGTTTTGCTCGAAAAGAGCAAAATTTTACCCCGACTTAGGCCAAGTCTCCAGTAGTTTTGGTCGCATATGGGATTATATCGTCTTCTCTATCATCTCTATCACCTACTCCTTTGAATAGAAAAGGTATATCATCATGTACTACCTACTTCATTTTTTAGTCGAGCACTCTTGCATCGACTCGAAGTCCTCCACTTTCGACTATTTTGATGAGAAGCCTATTGACAATGGACTTACAAAGTTCCCTGGCCTCTACCCTTCAACCTTGTCTTGGTACTTGGAGTTCACCTTTGTATTTTCTACCTTCTTGGCCCCTTTCATTACCAAACGCTCTCCCTTCATAAGAGCAAGGGATCGATGACTTCATCGAAGTCTCACCTCTGTGATACCATAGCACCACCATGCTCGTGGCTCTACTATCTGTTACCTTGTATCTATGTCTTTTTCTTTATGATTGGTAGATCCACATCCATAGCACTAGGGCACTCCTCCGAGTCTACCTTTATTCTAACCAATGCTTGGTTTTGGGTAGTTGAGTCCTTTTGGACTCGTCATTGTTTCGTCGCCCCTTTAGACCACCAACTCAACACTTATGTGTTCTCTGAGCGGTTCTCCTTGATTTATGGAAAGACAGACTGTAGCTCTCATACATGGCCTTTGCCATCATGTAGTAGGGCTCACGCTGATGTTGTTCTCTTTAGCTTTCTTGGTAGCAACATTTGCTTACTCGATTTTATCATCTGACTTGTCAGGCTCTCATAAGAGAATATAAGTTCTAGAGCAATCCAACTCTCCAGCCACACCGATCATGTCATTGTATGATCAAGCACCCCCATATGACTCACTGGTACAGACACTCAGAATTTCTTTCGATAGTACAAAGCCCTTATATGCTGATAACCAAGGCTTTCATTCGATGTAAAATTTACTGCATGCACAAAAGACTCATCTCTGTGGTACCATGACATTTACTCCTTAAATATATAGTCCTTGTCATCATGTTATTCAACAAAGTGGAGCTCCCAATAGCTCTTGGTTACACCTCTGTTTAATCCATATGTATCACATTGCCTCGAACTTTTCCACCACGATTTGTAGCACCATGTCGCCTCCTGGTGACATCTTCATGGCATTTTGAACTTTATGAGATGAACTCAGACTGCGATCTCTCCATGTGTGCCCTCTGCCACCTTTAATTATTTTTGCTCTTTTAGCAATCGACCTTTGTCCACACACTCTCGGGTCACACCGGGATGAAGCATAATTTTAGGATAGTCCGTCACTTGACAACTCCTAAAATTCACTGACTTCGCTGAAGTTGATGTGTCATTGTATGGATCCTAAGCTTCTACCCCCCATAGCATAATCTTTATTGTGCACCACTGCCTTCGTGACAACTCAAATAGCAGCACTACAACATATTCTTTAAGAATACTTGCCTCCATATCCTCTTACCCCATGCTAAGGCCTTCTAACCCCAACTAAGTTTTTTATAGATAAGGTGCATGTGCCTTAAAACTTCCTTCAACTGTGGCACCATGTAGGTTGAGTCTGCTCTATCAAAATGAGGGACCCATGGAATGACATGATTCCGCTCTTGCCTATACAAGAGTCCATGTCCTTAACCTCTATCCAAGGAAAGCTTCGTGCCTCTACTCTATGTTTCGTTTTCTGTGTCGACTCTCTTCGTGCAACTTAGGCACTTCACCAAGTCTCACCTAAGTTATTCTACCCCTCGATTTGCATTGAGTTGATGATAACCCTCACGCCCACCATTCTATGGATGAACTCTCTATTGAGTCTGATTTCCATATCAGCTCTAAGTGTGCCTTAGGTTGCTCCCCCCACTTGATCTCACATTATGTCCACCAACGCATCACCTCATGTGAGATCATGTGACGACTCCTTATCACTCGCTCGATCCATTAAGCTTTGTAGAGTTGTTGTCTTGAAGTATCCCGCCTTATCATGTGCAATTTGTTGCACATGATTCTCAAAACTTATCCCTCCTGGATATCTGTCCTATTTGAGCAGCTTTCCTCTTTGCATCCTTCCCTCTAGAAGTTTCTGAGACTACCATCTCCTTGGACTACTCCGCCTTGTTAAACAAATTGTCCATTGTTCTGCCCTCGCGAACGCATTTGCTAGATTGCGACTCTTCATTAATACAGCCCCCACTACACCCCTTAAGGCCTAACAATATGTTGAACTTATTGCATACTTCAGCCTCCTATAGACATATCATTCCTATGCCAAAGATAATGTTTCACCACTCCAAGGCACTGAGTTTTGGTCGCGTTAGGATGGTCACGGACAATCCATCATCCGTATATAAGCCCTTGCATGAGTACTAAATTATTTGAGTTAGCAATTCTCGTCACCTCTGTGAGCTTTACACAACTCTTTCAGTTGCTATGCAACTCATCCCACCTTGCATGATCTCATCTTTTGTCAAGCACTTCGCTTGCCTTAAGCACTATTAAGTTTGGTTGTTAGCGTCGAGCTATAGCTCGAACTCAGCCATCCCAATATTTGTACGCTATGCATTCTTCCCAACTCGCTTGTCCTCGTGGTGCCTCTCGCACGAAGTGTTGGCTATTCCTCTAAATGCCAATCTTAGATGCCCGCTTCTCTAAGCAATTCTTTTTTTTACACCTCAATGACAGTTTCCCCCAAACGGTTGTGTATGTTGGCTACCCTCAACGCAGCCCACTAGGTCCCCCACGTTTGCATGCTAAGTGTTTGTTTATTCCACTTTGATATCATCTATCATGTACTTAGCTAGTTTTACCTAAGTCGTGTGCAACCCTTGTGTGTCCGTCCGCAAATGGTTAGCCTCCTCAAAGCCTCTTATGGTCTTTTAAAGACTTACAAAAGAAAAAACAAGCTAGAGAAAGTGTTTAACTCAAGATCCACAAGCAACCATTTCAGCAAACACATGATAGGCAATATAAGTTACAAATATATAATTCACAAGATTTGAACGGTCGCGCGATAAAGGGTCCGAGGTGGTCCACCGAGGCTCAAAGTCCTCATAAGTGTCCATATAATACTACTACAGAACAACATAGTAAATTAGCCATAGACACTATCCCAAAAGCACATCGAGCTATGTGCCACCTAAGTAGCTCCTAGGTGCTATACTGGCTAATATTCCGCACCACTCTACGGAGCTAGAAAACTCTCAAAATGATTGCCTAGATGGTCTATTTCTTGATAGTTTTGCCTCTACATGACGATTGCACACAACCTACGTTTATAAGTTCAAAATAACCATAAAAGCCAACCAAATTATGGTTGTCAAACCTCTACAAGCCCTCTACATGTTGTGCAAAGCATGAACTCAAACCGAAAGACACAAACATACGTGAGTATTATATCAAATAGCTCGTTTACAACTTTGTCCGTGATAGAGCGATGAAAGCTACGGACAGTAACAATGGCAATAGCAGAAGATCCAAACGACGTCCGTCGGTGGTAAAGTAACATGCGGTCCTCTCCCTCAACGATGGAAGGAACTACATACAAAATAACGATGATAGAAAGCTATGGCTCTTGCTAAGTCGTCAGATTCGTCTGTCGTGATAGAGGAAGGCTTGGTTTGCTACGTCTGTGACGAAGGCAACAGCAGAAAGCATCGACAATGAAGGCAGCAACATCAGAAGCAACTCTAGGGTTGGCTCGGGGTCACGCGGGCATGCATAGGTGGTTTTTATGGGTAAGAAACTGATTAGTTGGTTCAATCGAACCAACTAACTACTGTTAAACCGAACTAAACTTAAAAGTATGCTTCATTGCATTATTTGAACCAAACACTTGCCTAAGACGCCCAACACCTAAGTTCGAGTGCCCAAATGGCACCTCATTGAAACATGCCACCTAATCCACCCATGAGATGCTCGAGCCTCGTATCGTCTCGCTTGAGCACATAGAGAAACACCCTAATACTTATTTAAATTACTGATATAATTTTATGTACGAACTTCCAATTAATACAAAGCATCAGCCGATTTTGTGGAACCGTCCTTGTGCAGATGGTGCATTCATTAGAGAGCCAATCGATGGATTGCCAACATGCATCCACCGCAGCTGATCATAGATTTTCTTGGCCTTCAATTCGAGCACGACACCAATCAAATAAGTCAATTATGGTCCAAAGCTTTCAGCGTCAACAAAGATTTTACACATAAATCAAAACATGAATTATAGTTTGATGTTGCAGTGTAAAAGCTAAAATATGAGGTAAATAGTTGGCATCATAAACACGCTTTCAAGAGAGAGAAAGAAAAGGAATTTGCAACGCAAACTTTAATTTTCCAGCTAATGTAATACCAGTATTCACACTTACACATTAATCCGACAATGAAGTAACAGATACACTTGCAGGATATTACATGATTTGGTACAACTTACTGATCACTGCCGTCAAACACAAATGCGGTTTGTATAGATTCAGATTACAGCAGGCTGTTAAATCATGAGAATCAATTTTCCTTGAACGCAGCATAAGATTTTGTCAACTACGTTTATCCAAAATTAACTGTAAAAGGTTAACAGCCTCCCTCAGTCTGCGGAGTGTGATGTCACTCCTGCCAGCCTGACCAACCCTCCTAAAATAATTTGAGATACCAAGTTAACGGGAGGATCGGCCCCCCTAAAGTATAAAGAGATGCACAAATAGATTAAAGAAAAAAAAGAAAGAGAACGAAGACGAAAGGAATCATTTCATCGAACCTTTTCTGCAGATCAGCTTTCCTTCGAAGATCCTGGGCGAGAGCGTGTAACCTACGTACATGACCATGTAAATTATGGATGGTTTCATGGCCTTCTTGTGTTGAACACAGCCTCTTAAGAAGATCACAAGCAACAAAATATCCTTCATTTTTGTTCCTGTAGCAGAACACCAAGAGGAATCAAAAGCAAGATCAATATGCACGGACAACAGTAAAAGGAAATCCCTAAATCACTTGTAAGTTCATTATATTGATTTACGTGCAAAATGAGTATGCATTCGTGTGCACAGAATAACAGGGATGCAAGTCACCAGTGAAAGATTTTATGGCCACACAATAAACATAGAGACGGATAGTATGTATTAGAAACCTAGTACACAGCTACACATTTGCTTACTAGAAAGTGAATAGAAGAAGACAAAGGACACAAATATTCTGAAGAAAGAGTTTTCAGGTGGCCAAACCTGAGCACCTCTTGAAAAATTATTTCTCCAGAATGAGGTGTATCTATAAACACTTGCAACAGCAGTGGATGGCGAACAATGTTCCTCAGAGTTGATAGCACATGCTTTATAACTTCCTGATCAGGAATGCCACGATTGAGCATACGAACTTGCTTCAGTAAAATGTCTATCGCACCAGCATTAACCATTGTTTCACAACATTTCTCAGAATGCTCTGTAGCATTACCTGAAAAGGAATAATAACATAAAACATGTTCTCTGCGAGAATGAGAATTTGAGAACATCAACTTATGGGAAGTATATTCCTCAAAAAAATGGAAGTTAAACTCTCACAGCTGCTATGAAACTGATTATCCTGTGTCAAAAGAAGTCATGAATGTATTTTCAGGTGTTGATATAGAGTCAGAAATTTCTCTATATCCCAGATTGCTGGTTTATATTGATACCAAAACTAAAACAAATGACCCAAAACTGATACACTGGCTAAAAGAATGGTTACATTCTAACAAAGATCATGGATGTATCAAATACAGCATATAAAAATGTGTCTAGAGTCTAGACATCTGAGTGAATTGTGTAACTCAAGTTAGGGAAAAGCATAAAACATGTTAAAAGATGGAACCTAACTGATAAAACTGGTTAATGATTATCACAATAAGAAACACACACACTGGCAATCTGTGAGAATTACTAGAAAAGGAAAAGTCTTACTCAATGTTGCACAGGTATGGTGGAGATATCTAATGCTTTTACAGCAAAAGAGTTCTGAAAGTGCTGCAACAAGTCTGTTAATCAGTTGCACATCATCTTCAACATTTGCATCGGAAACTTTCAACTTGCATCGTAGGTCAAATAGTTGCTGTCTTGAACGTTTCCTTACTAGATAGCTCCTCCAGTAAGACTGAACAACATGCAAAATCAAATGAATACTAGAGAACGAAAGAAATTGTAGAGGCTACTCAAAAAGCAATATTTTAGTAGAGGCTACTAAAATGCATTATTTAGAAATATAATTGTTCCATTACAAGTCTGAAAAAGCAATATTTTAGTAGAGGCTATCAAATGCATGCATAGAAAATATGTATGCACTTTAATCTCCCGCTATGCAGAACCAATGTCAGATAAGGCTTCACTGATTAGGTACAGAACAATAACTTGATTCTAGGCAACATACAAGTAAAGCTCAATCAGTTGCATGTTCATAAATGTATGTTCACAAAGACAGATGGCATACGCATAACAATCCCAAAATGTCTTTTGAGACTTCAAAATTTGTCCTACTTAGACTACAAAGCAGTAGCCTTATGCCTGAGCAGTAAAAAAATGTATATGACTTCTATATATGAACACACATGTATGAGTATATGGAATAGATCTATACATGCAATGCATGCATTTATCAGTAAGTTGACTTGAAAATTGAGATAATAATGACATACAATACTTGGTATTTTAATTTTTGTTTACAGTTTTTGCAAATTTTATTTATATTTTATGCACTCATGGATATCAAATGTACTTCTATAAGAGTTAAAAACTAAAATGATAATTCTCAGAAAACAGTACATAATTCTCATGACATTGTCTACAACTCAAAGAAAAACTTTAATTGATAAAAATCCATATTACAAGATCCCACAGAAAAGATCAACAACTTTTTGTAACTTAACAACAACAATTAAACTTTAAAAGACCCAAAAAGGTCGATTAGCAACCAATTGCAGTGATATCTAATCTAATCAATCTACTCATGTGCTAGGACCAATAACTATTATCATCATATGCAACAATCATTAGGAGTTTGGATCACTAAACAAATCTTGCTCTTATTATATCAAATCAAGAAAGTTCTGATGAATATCTTATCTAATCAAAACTCTAAAATGAGGATTTATTTTCATCAAATTGCCCATTAAAATTAAACCTAATTTAACATGCCAGGGCTTGCTATCCAAAACAGAACAAAGAATAAGAAAAACCAAGAATATAAAAAAGAAAACATTTTGACAAAGTAACTTGAACTGAATTAAACTATATTTTATTGATAAACCCAATAGGGATCATCAAACTGAATCATGCGCCATGTCAGACAATGGTTTTTGACTGGGTTATATTGGCTTATGGCTACGGAAACAATACCATTTCCTTCGAACAATCCAACTTATACTGTTTATCTGATGTGCCATTAGTATATCAAATGTTTTGATATGTAGTTCTAGACAATATTTATTTACGTATTAATTCCTTTTATAATGATGACATTGCAAAGTGTCAGTCTGTCTCACTGATATCTAGAGTCACATAGTCTCCACATAATTCCTTCAATAATACCGATAGCAAGGACAATTCCATGATATTCCAATAATAAGCCATCTGATAATCATATTATGTTTACTAGAATATCCATAGTATTTTCATGGTGGTGGTCAAACTGTAGTGTTGATGGAGGTGGTTTGGCCAGTGATATCCTAGACGTCCTGCAATGGTATGTCATTAAGATGTTGATGCAGAGAATACTTGGAATGTGGTGTGGACATGATAACAATGTTGGTGGCAATAACGGTGGCATAATGATGTAAATGGTTGTGATTGTGAGTGGGGTAGCTAACTTTGCTGAAGGTGGTGTCAGAAATAGTTGCAGAAGTAATTGTGGACATCATTTCAAGATGGTAATGATCAAGTTCGCACTGTCAGAAGTGTGTTGATGGAGGCAAAGATGGTGTTGATATTGGTAATGACGGCAGTGTCGCCGGCAGGCATAGTGATAGATTTTGAGAAATGGTGGCACTGGAGATAATTATAGTAGTGATGGATGCAATAATTTTAGTGGTGGTGAAGATGGAGATGGCAATGTTGGTAGAAGTGATGATGGTGAAAATGAAGGTGGTGATGATGGAGATGATTTGGGTGACAAGATCATATGGACTAATAATGAGATAGAGATGCTTATAGTGGTGATGTCTGAGCTAACGGAATTGCTAAGCAATTGGTGTTAGCAAAGAGGAAGCAATAGTAATGGAAGTTAAGATGGCGAAGGTGGATGATGGAGAAGAAAAGGAATAAGATGAGGATTTTAATGATATAGATTTAATGATCTAAATAAACATAGATATTCATGATTCTTCTGACATTTATAAATTTTATTGTTGATAAGAATGATGCAAAATAAACTTTTCCTATTATATCTCAACCTTTTTTCTACTAGAAAACAGAAATCAATCAAACTATAATTTGATCTTCATACCTCAACAGAGAAAATTTACAAATTTATTAGACATGACCTACTCAAAACCAGAATAAATAATTGTATTCAACCCTCAGTTATGAACAACTATTGATTAGTATGTAGATCTACATTTAATCAAGCCAAGAAAGGCCTCTTTGTTGGCCCAACAAAAGAAAATTACACTTCCTGGTTTAGCTATCTCACTTTTGCAATGTGAAGAATGAAGTATGAACAATAAGTTGTTTCTAATACCTTCATACTTTTTCTGCACATACAATTATTCTCTCAAACAAAATTCATTATGATTCAAGCATAAAACTTATATACTTTGTCCATTTTTCACATATAATCACAATTGAAACAAATTTCAACGATAATGTCAGAGAAACTATCAAAAAAACCTATGACATATTTGTATTAAAACAATGCAGTGTTTCTCTCTACTAGTTGCTTGCCGAGCAATCCAACCACGAACGTGAGCCTGAACAATGAGACCTGACTTTTTCCTCAATTCATGAAATAAAATATTTCTCCACCACCTCTGCAGTTAAAAAGAAAAATTCCTTCTAAAAGAATCGACCAGAAAACTGAAATGTATTAACCAAAGAACAAAACTTGACGTACCTGAATTGTGATGATGCTGTGACGCAGTTTGTTGGTTGCTTTCCTGGCAGTCCACCCACGGATAAAAGATTGAAGAAGGATTACTGCTATAGTTTGTGATCTACACAGTATAACTTGCTTCCACCATCTCTGTATCCTTACTACTGCACATATTACTATTTTCAGTTCAAGATGCTTTATCTTGCTGAGCTTAGTCACACTGGATGATCCAAAATGCAGTTTGCTGGATTGAAGTGAAGAAGCACCTGTGTGCATCAAAATGTAATGATTGGGATTTGGCACATTACAGAACTGATTGCATAAAACAATTGATGCATGGTGTAATTGTCAGAACATACGATTCAATTTAGCCACCAAGGCTTGGACAAAAGACATACCTAAAAGCCTATTTCGAGCAAGCTGCCCCCTGGTGTATTGTTGAATTACAATAGCAGCAAATTTGAAGCGATTAAAGGACTTCACACATAACATGCCACGGATACCAACCTGGATCTTTGTGACAGATTGAACCATATTCATGAAGTTCGTCCTTGTGTACCAAGCACGCCAATGGCTCTGGATTTTAATCATAGCAGATCTTTTCATCAAAAGATACTTCCGCAAACTAAATCCTCTCCAAGCATTCTGTATCTGAACAACTGCCATTGTTTGCCGTTGAAAAGATTCCAATTCTGCACAGGTGGGCTCCCTCTGCGATGAATAAGGTACTAATATTACGACTCAAATCATGCTGTTGATATTTGATTGCAGAGAAGTGGATGAAATTACATTGAAGGAGAATTTTCTGCTTTCTAAAGGAGCAATTTCGGCCCTATGGCGCCTCAATACAATCCAAGACCTTACTGAACTTTGTATAAGTTTCACAGATGTCTTCATGTGGATAAACTTATGCCTCTCAGTCATAAACTTCATATATCTATCATACTGTCCTGTATTTTTTTTAAAGAAGTCCACAGTTAAAATCTCTCTTGTCAAAAGTAACTCTTAAAAAATCAATAACTTTCTTTACCAGCAAATGAGGATGAAAAGGAGCAACCAATAACAGCATAAGATTTTCTGCCAAGCGCCACAGTTAGCCAAGCACGAATAGCAGCTTGCAGAACACATGTTGCATTTTTTATCTTCAAGAATTTGTTCCTCTCAATAAATCTTCTAAACTGAGATTGTATGATTTTTACAGCCCATTCTGGCAAGATAGCATATTTTTAGTACATTACATCTAAGGTTAACAGGTTTACAAAATGATACTTTACATGTTACTGAATCATGAGATAAGTTATGTCAGCAACGAAAAAGATAGCATTCTCTGAGTCAATTCAGAAGGCTCACTAATTAAGAAAACTACCTAACCATTATATATAGAGTAGGAGCATCAAAATAAATAACAGGATAATAGATAAGGCCTTGTACAAACAAGTATATTAAAAAATAGCACAATAATGATAATATGAGCAGCTGAGATTATCAAAATGATCCTAGCACATGAACTAATATTCTTCAATTAATTTAATGCATCCAATAAAACTTATCTCTGATCTATTTTCTTGCCAAAAGCTTGTGGTGTATAACAAATGCTAAGCCACATATGATTGTTTATGTTGCAGTTAATTTGAAAATGTTACAGTTATTTTGTCAGGCTCCTATAGATAAGAAAAAACATTAAATGCATAAATAACCCATTTAATTATTAATTTCAAAATCCAGGACCCTGAAGAAACCTTGCTTCCATGCTTAAAATGTAGAAATATAGCCATAACTTGTGTTCTTAGTTAAGCCATTAAAATTTGTTGAAATATGTCCTTCAAGTAATTGTTTTGAATATTCTATTAATTGTTTACTAGAAAAGATAGGTCACAGAGGAAAGAGATGTCAATTTTCTCTCAATTAATTCTTGTAGTATCTTAACATCTTCAGAGATCTCTCAGAAAATATCATTATTATGGTTTATAAAGAAAAAGCCTTATCATATACATAAGTAGATCCAACTTCAGTTGTAATGGATAAAAGACAATGATAATGTCTTGACAATTCAAACATTATTAACAAAAAGTCAAACCTTCAGTATCATATTTGTTTAATTCTCCGTTTTCCAGTGGGCATGCATAATTAGACATCTTGTTTTTCTGAGACTTTAATGTAGTAAGTAAACCGTTCTCAGATAGTGGAGAACATGTAGTTGATGGTGCAAGATCCTGGCCCCAGTCCCATCTCATGAGGCAATACATTTTTCCTCGGTCCTATAAGTGCGTCATGTAATCATGCATATGTTAGTGAAGCCGAACCAAGTCAAGGACATCTCTTAGCTATTTGTGTAAAAAGCCTCACCAAATTTTTTCGGCAAACCAATAGAGAGGCAAGAAACACAATAAGAATTATCATGCTCCTTTCATCAAAGGATGCAACATCACCTAGTATGTCGCTTATGTGTAACACCTGTTAAATGCATGAAACATAATCAATTGGGTGTACAAAAATAAAAGAGTAACTAAATTAGTTGCAACCTCAGGAAAGTTTCCCATAACTGTGACGATACGCTGAACTGAAAGTAAGTTGCCAGAAGAACCAGTACGACCAAAATTGAGTCGCTTTACTACACATTCATTGTTCTCATCCAAATTTTCCTGAATATAAAATCACAATCTATTTATGTTAATAAAAGTTAAACAAAATGAAAGATTCGTAAATTGATGAGCTACTACACATTTTAATTTTCTTGACCTTGGATGAAAAACCACCATGAAAGTTTACATCTGAGTAATAATAAATGAGACAGCAAAGAGCTTCCCCATCAATAAGAGAAGACAAACCATCAACCTTGATATTATATCTTTCACAAACAACCTGCACAGGAATTATAGAAATTTCAATGATTAAACAAGATAAAATCATCATGGCAACCTTTAGTTCTTGGTTTTTTACAAGTAAATTTGTAAAACCACAAATGGTGGAAGAAACCTTATGCAAAGTCCTCAAACTCATGCCCAACTAAGTGAATAGACTACCTCCCAATGTAAAACTTGTCTATGTACAAAGAGGATCACACTCGAGAGCCATATGAAAGTCCAAACTAAATCAAATAAAAGCTAAGTTGAATATAGCAAAGGTTGAGTCAGTTTCTCTTCTTTTTTCGTATATTTTATGGTTACTTTTAGAATTAATTTGGGTATACGAGATTTTAAATTCTTCAAGGATCTTCAGAGTTAAGTATTAAATAATTTGTTTTGCAAGAATCTATTTGGATTCTTTATATGGTGTCAATCTAATATAAAATATATGTTTGATCTATTGAGTCAAGCCCTGTTAAATTTGATTTCAATGATGATATGAGTCAAGGTTTAAGATCTCAAAAACAAGTAACAGCTTTCGCATCTTGTCTGACCTGTACCATTTGCTAGAAAATATACCAAGACATTTGGTCCGATTTCATCCTTGGTTGAACAGGTAAATATTTGTTAGCACATATAGGTCCAGTTGGTTTCAATTTGGTTTGAGCTTAAGCCTTTCTTGTGAGTTAGGTTTGTGTCACACTCTGGTTAGATTTCTATGTGTCACTCTGGACTCATATCCAAATGAAAAAAACTGCATGACATGCTATAGCAAGCAATACCATAGCAATAAGCAGAGAACACTTATGTCTGGAAGCATCAACCTGGTTATCAAATTAAAGAAATAATTTTTAGCAAAAATTAATTAATTAAGTACCTGTATCCACTCAAGAAGCAGGTCCATGATTGTAACTGAACCATAGTCTGGGTCATCCTATTATTGAAGCAGAAAAAAATGATCAGAAAGGAGTTGTACATATATAGAAAATGAAGGTAGTGCTGGGGTGTCAGGAAGAAACATAAGATGTTAAAAGGTCCAATTTCTCTGGTAATTGATTTATCCTAACACACTTTGTGAACTCAATTTTGTCAAATACAAATCTAGAAGTGGACTATTTCAAACTCGCGAAATTGAAATATAGAATAAGATAAACTCCATTTAATTCAATAGAATTTCAAGCGCATAGTAGAAGATATACCATACAAGATATCTTTAGTTTAATTATCTCCCCAACCAAAGAAGCTCTTTCAATTAACAAAGGGACCTGCAAAGGTAAAATAAAAAGGCATTTTAAACCTCATTTATCAAATTCATAATGAAAACCTACAAAATGATGACCAAGTAGGCAAATGAAATAAATTTCAATAAATGCACTGCATTCAGAACTGAGTTTCAAAAGATAAGAAACAGAAGAAGATGATTAAGTGAAACAGTACATATTGAAGGTAGGTGCCATCTTATTCGCAAAAAATGGAACAGAAATGTTACAAAATAATAGTACAATATATAAGGAGCCACATTACACCTGCAACTTCAGAAAAATGTTCCAGAGTAGGGAAAGCGTCAACTCCTTGTCTCCATTTACAATGTCTTCTGCGAGAATTTGAGTTCCATCGGCATCAAACAAGGACACACCAACCACCTTAAGGTACTGCAGAGCAATGTTGCAATTATGCAACTTCTTTTTGCCAGTATCAGGAGGAGCCATCACTTTCTGTCCAAGTAAAAGACAACATGTTTTATAGTGAAATCTAAAATATGTTAATAAGGTATTAGGATATTTATCAAGATTCTTACTGAGAGTATAGATGCATCACATTGCAAGAGTTGAATGGCTCTAGAGATCAGTATGCCATCCTGAATATCTTCAAATAGATTTTGCACATTGAAATCATATTCTGAAAGTGGAATCTGTGAATAAGATGAAGATGTCCATTAAACATGAACAAAGATATATGGCAATGACAATTCAGATGAAACAAATCGCAAGATAAAGAAAAATTCAAACTGCATAGGAGAAAAAAGGTCATATAAGCTTTTATCTGCACCCAAAAAATATAATAAGAAAAGATTAAGAACATAATTCTCATAATACCTGTTGGTAATTCACTTTAAATCCCAAAGTCAAAAGATGTTGAAGAAGATTACCTTCCCCATGCATTACCTGTGATAAAAATTCTAAAATTGAAAAAAACCAAAGGAGTCAAGCAATATGAGCAGAAACCAAAACTTTAAATAAGATATCAAATAGAAATATCATACTCCTTTTTCAAGACTTACCATTGATAACTTGCTGAGTCGACTTTATATGATAACAATGGTCAAACAACAGAGGAGAGCCACCATCAACACCATCAATGCCATATTTAGCAGGAAGACTGCATTCACACTTAGCTTTGTCAAGTGAGGCAACAAGCAACAGAAACCTCTTTAATATTATACCTCCCAAAGCTTCATAATAACCTGGCCTGTAGAGGCCATCAACCAGCTTATTATATGCATAGGACTTTGCAATATCAACTTGAGAAAAAAAATGTGCCTCTATCATCATCTTGAGAAACAGATATTCCTGCTCTGATTTCCCTTCTTCATTCAGAAGCAAGGAGTCACCACCAAAAATGATATGCAGCCCAACACGGAGCCACATTGGATTATATGACATTAGAGTTCTAGTCGCCTTCTCCTTCAGCCCTAGATCAGTTACTAGTGGACAGTGTGCTTTCATCTTCAGTCTACCTTCGTCTATACTCTGAAATAGTAAATTTCAAATGAATAATAATATGTTAAGCAGTAACAATTTCTTGGAAACTTCATAAGAAACATGACTGCAAAAGTGTGATATGATTAAGAAAACTGCAGTCAGCACCAAGTTCTTAAATTGGTCTCTTATAAAATACAATTGTTGTACCAATGATAGTCAAGTATAAGAGTGGAGACAATGTATTATAAGTTATAACTTAGACATTTTTTCTAGGGCTAATGTTGATAGAAAAAAACAATTAAGAAAAGAACTATAAGTATGGCTTGCTATAACTTCTAGAGAAGCATCATTCCAGCAATACTAAAGAAAATTACTATTGCTATTATCCAGCATAAAGAAAGATACCAAATATTGAAGTGGTGCACACAAAAGATACATGCATATCTAGACATAGTAGCTTATGTAACTACTCTTGGACAACACAAAAGTTTCTTTTTGATTCTCAGGTGGATTAAAGTGCACCTTAAATGGTATCTTGTTTCCAATTAATAATATTTTTACCTATATGGAAAAGAAAAAAATTATCAGAGAGATAAGATGAAATATTTGAAATATCCCATGCCTAATGTCTCCACACCTTGTTTTAAGTCCCACCTAAGGGGAGGACGAAAGGGCTCCCATTGAATCCTTAATCACTTGGAGCTTCAGAAGAAAAGGGGGTTGCGGATCCAAGAAAACATTTTAAATGCACATGCGCTAACTGAGCCAAGCCGCGTCAGTCAGTTGTATAACTGAAACTTTTTAGATTATTTCGGCTATCTTAATTCTGCTGAGTTCTACATCTACTGCTCTAGTAGTCAAAGAGGTTGCATCAAGTCTCACCATGATAAAATTCTCAAATAATTTTAGACATATTAATCGTGTTCTCTGAGATTTTGCTGCTTTGGTGGTAAAAGAGATTTCATCAAGACTCTCTGTGATTAAAATCACAGAAGAGAATATCAGTTGTATCTTTGGTTGAGAATCTTGGCAATCTTGTTTTCTATTTCTGCTTTTGGTACTCTGGTACTGAAAGCTAAAGTCTCTAAATGAGAAAACTAATTATTTGTCATTTCTCTGTTGCTCTCTGAATACTACTTTTGATGCTCTGATGGTAAAAGGGGTTTCCTCAAGACTCTATATTATACACACAAAAGGGGCAATACCGATTGTATCTTGGGGTGAGAATCTTGTGAATCTCGTTTGAAGTTCTGCATTTGGTACTCGCCGCTGTAAGAGGTTTCTCAAGTCTCTCAATGAGAAAATTTTCAAATTATTTATCATTCCTCTCTTGCTCTCTAAATACCGCTTTTACTGCTCTGGTGCTAAGAATGGCTTCGTTAAGTCTCTCCATTATTGTGCTCATTGAAAGGATAATACTGTTTGCATTTTAAGGTGAGAATCTTGACTAATACCCACATATAGAAGTGAGTTTTCACATCAAAGAAGCTTCTGATGTGCCTCCAGATTCTTTTTTTTTACTTTCAGTGCTTTGTTTCTTTACTGTTTTTTGTTATTATTTTAGTCAGATCATATTATTTTGCACCATTTTTCTACTTTTTTAAGTGACAGACTGTTTAACTTTCATAATCTGCATTGAAGCTCTGAGTAGAGTATGAGAGCTCATATGGAAACTAAACAAAGTGTGCAATGACGTGGTCTCGTTCCTCAAAGGTTAGACATATAACAATACTCGAAAAGTTAGAGCAAATTAATGAAATAAGCACTCATCTAATTGGCAATGCGAGCAAGAATTAAGACGGACAAAGTTTACAGTGAAGTGGCTAACCTTGCAAACCTGACTCATCATGAAGAGGACCTCCCTGCAACTTTTCTTACTCATAAAGTGCTCCATCCTTTCCCTCATATCCTCCAAGCTGCACACGTCCTTCAACGACACCTTCAGCGATGAAAAGATAGCTGATTCCCTCCTCCATGCATCATCATCAGACGTCCCTCGCAAGGAGCAATCCCTCCTGCGCTTCGGACTCCACCACCGTCCGGCTAGCCCAGCTCCGCCATCGAGACTCTCGCGCTTCCCATTAGAAGCTACACCATCCTGCCTGTCTCCGAACCAGGGAGGGATGTGGCAACCGCAAGAATCGGGGTCCTTAAACAGGAAATTGAGCCAAGCGGAGATGGATCCCGCGAAAGACTTGAGAGCCTTCTCGCGTCGTTCCTGGTTTTTACGCGAGGACCGGGACTGCTCGAGCTCGAGGACCTTGAGGCGGCGGCGGGCGGCTTCCGATAGGGAGGCCGGGGCTGCACCGGAGGCGCAGCGGCGTCTACTGTAGGCGTAGGCGGAGGAGGAGGGGGTTCTCTTGGAGGCGGTGAAGAAGATGGGGAGAGGAGAGGAGGGAGGAAGAGGGTTAGGATTAGGGTTTCGGAGGCGGGTTTTCGGGTTCTTGTAGTTGGAGACGTCGCGAAGGTAAGTGGAAGGGGTCGCAGGCGACGGCGAAGGAGGCAGCGCGGCATCGCTATCCGGCCGGCGCCGGCGATCCATTCGGTATCCGTGGTTCTCTATTGGGATTGTTGGGATTGGAAATGAGAAGGGACGGAATACGGTAGGGTGAAAATGGGCGGGAAAAGACCAGCGGTGGTTTGAAATGAAGCAGATTGGGTTCTCGAATTCGGGTTTCGTAAGATCCGAGAAGAATCGGATTCGGGCTGACGACTTGAATAACTTGAAATTAATAATTTTAGAGAATACATATATGGATGATTTCCCACGAGAAATAACATGTCTTTATTTTTTATTTTCCCTCAAAACGCCCTTATGTTATTTTTGTCTCATAGAACTTTCATATTTTTTCGCTTGGACAAAAATATCATTAATTATATTTTTTTCTTTTTTCTCATATTTTTTTTTTAACTCATTCAAATGAACTGGTTTGACTAACCCAAAAATTAGATTGATCGAAAATAAATAATATTTAATATAAATTAATTATATATAATTGGTCATTAAATTATAAATAAATTATAATTATAAAAATGAACAAGTTATGCAAAAAATAAAGAAACAACATATTATTGAATATAAAGTAAAATATAATATAATAATATTATTCATTTATTTTAAATACAGAAAAATCTAAAAATTCCTAAATCTTAATGAAGCATTTAAAATGACTAACAAACGCTAATGACCATTTTTAGTTTTTAAGCCTTATATATATAATAATTTAGATTTCAGCCTTTAAAATGTTGAATTTGTGTTATTTTAAAATTTTACTTCATTTAAGTGGAATTTTCATCAATTAGGGTCAAAAACCATTAAGAAGGCTTTTTAAAATTTTAAGAAAAAAATTATTTTAAAACCTATGTTATACTGCCATTAGATCCTATTCAAAAATTGTGTAGTCTCGCTCAAAAAAAAAAAACAGCATAACTCATCTCCCATCTTTTTAAAAAAAATATATTTTTTTCAGAAAAAATAATTTGCAAATATCTAAATGATCAATTTTCTATTTTAAATATTTAAATTTGATATTTTTACATACTTTAGATTTTTAAAAATTGAATCGTGTCCTTTTCTAATTCTGTTCAATTTAAAATGAATGTATAACCACTCTGGGTCAAAAACTACCTGATTATTATCAAAATAAAAAAAAATTAATTTTTTGATAATTGTTTTTAAGACATATGTTACACAGTTTTAAAATGGGTTACATCATGTTTTAGATCATATTTAAAAACAATATAATCCTATCCACAAATAGTGTAATTCACCATTCACTTTTTTAAAAAATTTTAATTTTTCAAAAGACCCTGAAAATAACTTTAAAAGCTGCAAAATAATCATTTTTTAACTCTTTAAAATATTTTTTGAATTATTTTTATCCCTTATGTTTAATTTGTGTCTTTTAAATTTTTCCTAATTTAAGATGAATTTACAACAATCATTGGTCAAAATTATATAAATATCATCAAAGAATGCTTTTTAAACATTTGATTAATAATTTTTTTGTGATCTTATTTATACTATTTTTTAATAAAGTTACATTGTTGCTAGGTGTCTATTCAAAAACTAGTGTATACTTATCCAAAAATATTGCAACTCATATCATACCTTTTTTTTCAAAAAAAATGAAATTTTTAAAAAACCTAAAAATAATTATAAAGACATAAATGATATTTTTTTCTATTTTTAAGCCATTAAAAGGGGTGACTTTGATAATTTGGGCTCTTAAAAGGTTGAAGTTGTGTGATTTTTATTTTTTTTTTCCAATTTAATGTGAATTTATGACCACTTTAGGTCAAAGACCATTTGAATATTATTGAAAAATATTTTTTTAAAGTTTTAAGAAAAAAGCATGTTTTTGAGTCATGATGAGTAAGTTGTTTGTTTAATAGGGTTACAGTTATTTTGATTCATATTATTAAAAACTTAAATAATTTATTTTCACTTTTATAAAAAATAAAAATTCAAAAACCATAAAGATGATTTACTAAAGGCCTAAATTATCATTTTTATTTTTTAGTCTTTAAAATTAGTATTTTTACTAATTTATCTGTCCACCAAATTGGCATTAAATGATATTTATTTGGGACCAAAGTTTGACAACGTTGATTTCCTTCGCCTGAAAAATATAATATTCCGTGTGGATGCCACACTTTCTTAATCGCCATTTCACCGGTTAATAGTATTACCACCAACTCCTCAATACTCGATTCTTTTCTTGAGCACAGGATATATCATCGACGACTGACAGATCTAAGTCACAAACAAATCTCTCTCTTCCATCGATCGGACAGCATCTGTGAGGCGAGATGCACGATTTCTGTTTCACGATCCCGTACGGGCTCCTGGTCCTCGTCGGCGGCGCCGTCGGCTATGCGCGGCGGGGCAGCACGGCTTCACTCGCCGGCGGGGCGGGCTCCGGCGTCGTTCTCCTCCTTGCTGGGTTCCTCAGCCTCAAGGCCTTCGAGAAGCGCCGCAACTCCTATCTCGCCTTGGCCCTCGAGACCCGTAAGATACCTCTTGGATCGGCTGTTCCTTTAAAGCTCGCAAATTTATGCCTCCCTAAGTTTGGTCGTTCATTTCTTTGATTGTTTCTTTGATCGGATCTTGTTGCACTTCCTTTCTCAGCTTTTGTTTTATTTCTGATAGAACGGGGGAAATTGCTGTACTGATTGCAACGCACTTCGTTTCATCTGAGCTCAAAGTATATTTTTTGCGTAAGAAGAGATCTTTGTTCTTTAAAATCATCACGATGAATTTTTTTTAATATGATTATTGGTTGTCAAATGGACATTCCGATGGTTAGAGCACATTAGTTTTGCCACGCAAGAAAAAAAAGAGGTAGGCTTGACGCTTAGGTCATTGGCATGAATATTCTTGGTGGTTTTAGTCGATAAGTTTGGACAAACAGACTTTGCTACATTTGTTTCGATTTCATATGCTTGATTAAGGAAATTAATGAAGATCATCTCTTTTCTCAACTTTTTTCATTCTAGTTCATTTTCCTCATTTAGTTTTGTGTGTTAAAAGACGTATCAAAAGTTCAAATTGATCATGCATAAGGCAATTCTCATTGTTTTGGTTCACATTTTAGGTGATGGTTAACCAAAAAGCTAGGAACTTCTTTTTTTTTGCCTTTTTTTTTTGTGTGGTCTGATAGACAAGAAGGAGCAACCTCTTACATACCTAGTCCCTCATATACACGAGTTCAAGAAGGATAGCTCTTCCATTATGTCAACTCAAATTGAATCTGGTTTAGGGTGACGATGGAAAGTAAATGCTTGTTAAGTATTCTAGATATTTTCGTAAAGAAGTTAGCCACATAGTATTTTGGGTTTACTTTCATTATTTTTCAGAGTAAAGTTCTTAAGAGAAGATCTCGTTGAGAGTGGCTCGTTTCCCACCTGTTTCATTTTTTGTGAATCACTGGTAATATCTGGTTTCATGTATGATTTGATCATCTTGATCAAAGTTTGTTAACTCAATGCATACAATATTAATGCACACAAAATTTGTATTTTTTTGTTTTATATAAATCCGTAAAGTATTGCTTGACCAACATAGTCACACAGCATATAAAGGTTTGCCATACCACGGTGTACTGCCCGATACGGCAGCACATATCAGTTTGTTGGTATAACCCACCACGCCATATGTTGATATATCGGTACGGTTCAGTACGGATCGGTAAGGCGAACCTTGATATATAAATCACTTGTCAAGCTTTAGGTGAGACTCTCAGTTTCATGTAATGTTACGAAAGTAATTTAGGAACTTGTCTAGAATCTGGGTATGCTATGTATACATGAGATGCTATTCTTCATTAATTACATTTGCTGCTCCAGGCAATCATTCTAAGGATGGTAAATAGTTCTGAGTTATAGTCAGTCTACTGATAGTCAAAATAACTGATCTGGTGGCTGCTTAACCATTCCAATCACCCACCATGTTGTTGTTGTTAATAGTTATTTAGGGGCTTCCTACCTTTCTATTCTGAAATTTACATGATGTTGAGTTCCTCTTTAAACATTAGATCATTATGAGCAGTTAAAGGTGTATGTGGTTTTGTATGAATTGTGATGCCTGTATTTTCACTTGAGAACCATGTGCAAGTTCTATAGAAAATCAAGGGGTCCTTTATGATAATACAGTGTGGTAATAACAGTGGTTTCTTTACAATGGTCGAGTTAGGTATCTTTTCCCCTCTAGATCTACTGAAGCAACATGATAGCTACACAAAGGTCATATATTACTTTTGTTTAGGTCTCTAATAGTTGAATGCTCAGTTGCTAATTCGGAAGGCAATGAAGTGCCAGGATATATACAGCTTCTCTATTCTTTTCTTTGTATTACTGTTAATCACATTTGGACTATAAGGGCCTCATCTCTTAGTCCTGTTAAATAAGAGGTTTCAATTACAGTGTTAATTTTAGTTCGTGTTAATTTTACTCTGAATTGTGTTATCATTTAATAAAAATGCACATTTATGCTTTATCAAAGACGGGGGCATCTTCAAACCAAAATCTAGCTATACTTTCCTCCTTTTCATGTCCAAAATTGCTATTTGTTTCCAGTGCTTATGATTTTGATATTATGTTTCTTGAATTAATATATGTTAACAAGTTTAAGATTAAGTTTATGTCCTTATGCTCTGTTTACTAGTCTTCTCCTCTATAGTTTTTGTCATACACTTTCTTTGACCTTCTATTGTCTATCAACAGTTTGTTCCCTTATCTTAACATTTGTTATGGGCAAAAGATACCTGGAAACTTCCAAGATAATGCCAGCTGGATTAGTTGCTGCTCTCAGGTATTCTTTCTCTTCAATCTGTGGCATCCATTAAAATATGTACTTAAGTTGCTCCTGTATGCTTGAACTTCTGCACTCAACTTGGTTCCATATGATGGCGGCAGTTCTTTGTGTATATTATGCTAGCAACCATGCATCACTGAGAGCATGTTGCTTTTTTGTGCATCATTTTGATTCTGTAGTATATTTTGTTCTCTATTGAGCGGTCTTTTATCTTTCAGTGGTTCAACAGTGACATCTTTATGTAGATGGATCAGTAGTAATTTTCTTACCCCTTCTTTCATGATTTATTTAATTGTCTTGTGCCTAACATGTACCTAAGATCTGACAAAGAGTGCTGCTACCTTCATCGAGAATGCAACAAAAGACAGGCAGAAAGGGAAGAAAATGTTAGAATAGACAGGAGTCACTCTCAATAAAAAAAGTTCACTCAATCTTTATTTGCAATTTTGTGCCATAATATTATACAATGAGATAATGCAATGGCAATTTAGATCTTTCTGTTTATAGACAGTGTGATGTCTTTTACATCATATGCTGAATTGGTTCTTCCCAACTTATATAATGGTATAAAGCAAAAGGGTGAGTCTTAGTATCCCATATATAACTTATAATTTAAGCTACTGAATCTTGTTAGGACAACGGGAGAGGAATAATATTTTGCAGCCAAGGTATCAGACTGGCAGGGTGGTAGGGGATGGGAATAATATTATGCAGCTAATGTATCAGATTGGTGGGTGGTAGTCATGAAGTGCGTCATTAATAACATTGGTGGAATTACAAAACTCATTTGTGAACTCCGAAATGTTACAAGTTCACTGAGATGTTAATTTTTAGTTGTGTCATTCAGATTTGACATGATTATAAACCAAATATGTCATTGAAGTCTAACTAAGAATCTTTGTGTTATCTCCTCCTTTAGTAGAGGTTTGCAGCAACCTTTTTAAGTTTCCAAGAGAAAGTCCTGATTTTTTTTAGTAACATTTGTATTTGGGCACTCTTATGCTTTTTGATTTCTCTCAAGCAACCAACTACTAAATTTGAGGTCCTGGCAAATTTGACAGTAAAGTCAGAACTTCTCAAACCAAAGTAAGATTTGGGTCTGATGCAGACTTATTTTTATGAATAGGAGCTAGATTATAGTTGAGTTGGAAATATCCACTTTGTGGGTCATGACAAAGACCCGGTCAGATGTGCTGCAAAAGGGTTGTCTCAAAAGTTAGTCAGCTAATATTTCTTATAAATGAAATTAATCACATTAAAGCTATCGAGATAGATAAATTAACCTAATCCCCTCCAAGCAAATGTTTGGGGGTGTATAGAATAGAATGTATATACTAATGCATGAGTATCAGGTTCTGAAGCTTTTGTCTTGAACAAGTCCTTGCCCTAGCTATTTTATATTTAATGTCTGACTGACAAAGTGAGTTGAAGTTTTGTAGGATATTTTCAAGTTTGAACTGGAAGTGGTTTTCATGCTTACTAACAGTTTTGAATTTGAAATCTATTACTTTTAATTTCTTTCCATTTTTTGGATAAGGAATAATAGCATTTCATGCTCTTTTACATGAGTTATTGTATGCTTTTTCCTATTCATTTTCCCCTCCTGAAACTATTGATAAAAGAGGCTCTTTTGCTCTTATAGCTACTGAAATAAGGTGCATGTTTATCTTTTTCTTTTTTGGTTCAACGGTAGTAAATGAAATCGAGGCACTTATAACTTCCAAGTGGTTCTTAACTCCTAATTCACTTAATATCTGATCCATCTGCAGTGCGATGATGTCTCTCTTCTATCTGTACAAGATTGCAAGCGGAGGTAATCATATTCCGCCCAAGGCAGAATGAGTTATGTCGGAAGCATGCATGACGGATGTGTAATTCAGGGCATGCGACAGATTAACATGAATCATGTATTTTTCTTTTATGTGTAAAATTCAGATCAACATTCACGGATATCTTGTTATATCTCAAACAGCTTGTGCTGTGTGGCTGGGACGAATTTGAGCAAGTTGTGATTCAATAATTTTCACACTATACCTTAGGACATTGTGATCTGATATGATATAACTGATTTAGTGATCTCAGTAGGAGGATCATGAATGAAATTTGGTGAGCTTAATGTCAACAAAATTTTCTTCCAAGTAGCCGCAGATAGTTATTTATGAACAGTATGAATAGTCAAGTTAAGTGATTAGGTATCTGCAACTGAGGCATCTGCTGTTGGTAAGAATGGTTTTGCTGCTAAAATCCAGCATATTAGCCTTTGATCGATTATGGCTTCATTTGCTTTTACTAATATCAGTGAAATTGATAAGATCTGTGTGACTCTGTTTCAGAGAGCCTTAATTGTATGAGCTTTCAGGCTGTCATCCGAAGGCTCCTGGTTTTCTCTACCAATCATAAGGTAGCTTCTGGGTAGGCACTGCCAATTTTTTGAGTCATGATTCCCCGTTTTTCCAGCAAGGACACCATTATGATTACTGGTTCTATCAATATCTCTTTGCTTCAGCTCTGTTCTTATCTGGGATTGACAAATATATTCATCTTGATATTTCAGCTGCTGTGCCACATCCTGAGCTCAGTGTAAGCTCAGATTTAGGTTGCGTCGCAATCCATAGAAGATGACTAGGATTTTGAAGTCACACAAGTGAAAGCTCTCTTATTCTGGGAGGTGTACCAGTAAACATGTTGCCCTTATTCCAAACCCTAACGACCGTGGGAATGGAAGTCTCCCATGCTCAATCAACTAACTCGATCTTGAGACTGCCAACCTTCACCTTCCCCTTCCCCTGCCTCGGCACCAAAGTCACCATGATGCTCCCATCTCCTTCAGCCTTGAGATCCTCCAACAGCTCAGTCAAGCCCAGCTGCAGCCTGGTCTTCAGCAGCTTGCTCATCTTGTCATGCTTGTGCTTGTGAGGCACGTTCACGAAGCTCCCGGCGAGCTCCCGGCCCCCCGGCCCGACCTTCCCGTGGTCGGTCACGTTCACGAACACGTCGAATTTGACGTGCACGTCTCGATCCAGCTCGATCCCTTCAACCACCAGCACCTCCTCCTTCTCCTCCTTCTCCTCCTTGGTCCTCGCCGCCTTTGGCCTCTTCACCTTGGCAGTCACCACCGAGTCCAACTTTATCGGAAACTTCGGCTCCACCACGTTTGCATGCGCCACTCCGGCCACTCTCGGCCTCACTCCGGACGTCACCGTCGGGCGTGTGTTGAGCCATGGGTTACCGACGTCCTGGTACTCGTAGCGTAGCTTGTCTGAGTCGATGCAGTCGCGAACTCGGATCTTGACGAGGCTGGCGTTCTCGTCGTAGAAGACGAAGGAGGCGTCGAGCCAGTCGGCGTCAGCCAGGTCCTTGCGCCGGCCACCGAGGCCCTTCCACACGTTCCAGATGCGGTCGATGTTGGAGTGGTGGGCGAAGAAGACCGGGTCGCGAGCGGCTGAGTACAGGTTGCCCATGTCCTCCAGTTCCGACTGGCTGCGGTCGCCGGTCCAGACGTGGACCAGTCCGTGGGGGACGTTCTCAAGCGAGCCGCCACCGGGGTTCGGATTGTCGCCGGCTCGGTAGGGGTTTCCGAAGAAGAGCCTCGGTGTCGGTGCATTCGAGACGATCTGCAGAAAAATCTTGCAGTTAATATTACACAAAACTAAGCGTCAAAATACAGTATTCTGTTGTCATCGAGACAAGAAGTTTGACCCATCAAGCTTAAGTAACGTTCTCCAAGCGATCATTGACTGTAGAATCACATCAATCAAGTCCATCAGCCATGCAAAGCCCAACACGATGACGTTCTTTACAAGATTCGTCAATAAATGCAGGATAATTATGGCTGATGTTGCCTATCAATCATTATTTTAGGATGCTCGGACAAATAATAACATAATGCATGACTGATTCAGTGGTATTGGAGTCCATTAATTACCTGCCTGTACATAACCTTGAGGTTGTGATCAATCTGCCGCTCATCACTGAAAGAAGGATCGATCCCTCCGAAGTCCAAATCCACTAACGTCGGCGGCTGATGCTGTGCATCCCTTAGGGGATCGTAAAGCGGCGACGTGGGATCCACGTACATCGCTGGCAATCGCATCCCGTCAGGGGCGTCCCAGTTCCAGAACGGAATCGCGAAGCTGTCGTCGCCGATCAACTTCCCGAGTATTCTCTCGAAGAAGTAGAGGTAGCAGCGGTGCCATGGCAGGAAGAGCCATGAGTTGTGCACCTGGAGCTCAAGGTCCGGGAAGCCGACTTGGCTGTACGCCCCGTCGCAGTAGGCGCAGTGCACGTTGGCATGCTGGGTGAAGCTCCGGGGGTCGTCGGCCGGAAGCGCCTTCATGAGAGCGACGCCCTGCGCGAACTTAGCTATGTAATCTTTGTCGACCGAGTGGGCCGCCGGGCGCACCCTCAAGGGCGAGGACGGGGCGGGAATGACGAACTCGGTCGCGTCGCCCGCGGACGGCGGGCAGCAGTTCGTCGGAGTGGCATCCGGAGGGAGGTCAGCCGGCCCGCATGCGGACAGGTCGGGCGCCGCGATCGGTGCCGCACCGGCCTCGCGGAGGGACGTTAGTGCAGCGGAGGCGCCGTAGAGGCTGCCTAGTCCGACGAGGACGTGGCGGCGGTCGACTGTGGGATCGACGAGGGGTTGGTTGTGGTCTCTGGTGGAGCATGAGATGGGGGAAACGTGGTGGTGGTGTTTGGAGCCGGAGATCGATACCGTGGTTCTCGGAGGGGAGAAGGGGCATGAAGAGGAGAGAGAAAAGGTGGTGGGGATGCTTGTAGTGATTAGCTGCAAGATAGAAGCCATTGTAGCTATAGGTTATGCTGGTTGATCTTGTGATGAAGAGCTTTATAGAGCGTAAGCAGATGCTGCAGATGAAG
This sequence comes from Musa itinerans, assembly GCA_001649415.1. Lineage (NCBI taxonomy): Eukaryota > Viridiplantae > Streptophyta > Magnoliopsida > Zingiberales > Musaceae > Musa > Musa itinerans. The sequence goes on along the minus strand of LVTN01000092.1, from coordinate 91,201 downwards.
TCAGTAGTACCACAGTGGAACTAAGATATCACTCATTAGCTGTGAATAGTGTTGGTGTAAACAACTTTGCGCCGTGGCCTCGGGGCCAACACGGTTGGGTTCGGGTCCGAATGAGCGGAGATTTTCCTGAACGACCCTTGAGATTGCTGAGGTAGCCGACTGCGTCGGTCCGACCGCGACGGGCTCTCCGCTTTTTCCAATAGGGGACTCCTCGCCTGGATGCTCGGTGGGAGGCACTCCGTCTTCGTCCCTGCACACTGGTCGGGTCGGGAGAGCTCAACCCGACCCCTCCGATGATCAAGTTAGTCAATAATTTTAAGGGGTCCTTTTCAGCCTTCTCCTCCCTCCTTTTTTGTTCCGAACGTAAGAGTTTTTATAGGGAAGGTCATTGTTTCCTGATGTGCCAGCTTGCATGGAGCAGGGTCGTACCTTTAATAACGTCTGACACTGGTATTGGCGTTGCGTGAAGGACCTGGCTCCTGCAGGATGGCGACGTGCCACGATCGGCGTTTTGGTCTGCTTCGGCCAGGCGCTATCAGGTCAGACCGAGGCAGGCGACCCCTTCAGCTCCTCGGCATGCGTAGCCTAGGAGACGTCATCCGGGAGCATGTGACATTAGTTCGCATCCCATCATTATTATTACCCTTATCAAATAGACTCCAAGGAAGGTCCACAAGATGCACCTCGGCACGCTAACAAAAGCTGACCTTCCCACGTCGTTTGACGACGAGAGTTGGAAGTCACATTGTCACTGGGTTGTCAAGCTATTAAAGTACTTCATGATCGCTTAAACATGAGGTTGGGTTCCATTTTCTGCCCACAGATGTTGGCTGCAGTTCCATGAGATATTAAAGAAGGTGCAGAAATCCAAAAATGATGCGTTAGATGATTTCTTGGCTTGGTCTTAAATAAAGCTGTGATCTCGGAAGGAGTTTAAGTGCAGTAAAATATTCCCATGGATGGTATGATTTCCGGATCATGCTCGATAGCAGCTGGATCGTCACCATTCCATGCAGATCTGTGCAAATACATGTATCTAATTAGGTCGAAGATCTTATTTAAATGTCCACAAAGATGGATTGGTTTATCACATTCATTTGATCTAAGCTCTTGATCAAAACTTCCAAAAAATTAAATCCTAATATGATGCGTGAGACATATCTATTTTGATACCAAATATTAGTTTGTTAAGCTAATTGATCAATCAACTTTGTTTAACTTAAACCACTAATTAAAATAGTTAAATTAAAATTAATAATAATATATTTATCAAAACCTTATAAGTCAATCTTAATCTTGTTTAATTTTGATATGGGACTAATCATGGTGTTATAATTTTTTCCCACTCAACGGTTTGATATTATCATCAAAGATCAATATAGTTTAAACCAAATCTCAATATAGTGCATGTAAGGCGTAACCCAGTGGTTGCTCTACGTCATGACGAGTCTTTTGACTCGATTTATTGATGTTTGTGAAAAAAAAAATTTATAACACCTCAATTAGTCTCACATTACAAGTAGACAATACTAAGATTGACCTATAAGGATTTGATAAATTTATTATTATTAATTTATCTTGGATATTTTAATCAATAGTTTAGGTCAAATGAAGTTAATGATTTAATTAATTGATTAGGCTCCAGTCATGATATTTAGTATTGACAGAGCCCAAATAGGAAAAAGCTCTCTGAGACTATCGATTATGGTTGTTCTACAATATCATTAATCATGACATCGACATTATTTGTGGGTTTATTAATATTATTTTATTATTCACTCGATTCGTTTACTTATTTAAGTAACAACCTCACAAATAGAAAATAGTAAAGGAGTATCAATTGATATCTCCTTTATATTAAAATTATTTTTTTAAAGTTTTTCACTCTCACTAATTTTATTATTTTTAAATTTAAAGAATGTTACATTACTATATTTATATCTTTTGTGATGATGAGGGTAATAAAATTTGTATTCCTTGATTTTTTTAGATAACTAAGAAAATATTTTAAAAATAAATTTTGGATCTAATTTCTTTTCATGTAAATCGGAGATTTTTATTTCTACAAGACAATCACAAATATATAAATTTCTTATCATTGACACTATATTTCAATCCAACATTTGATTACATAGTCATCAACCCAAGATTCAAATTAATTTTATATAAATCATCACACAAAATTCTAAAATCAATTTTTATGGAATCATAAACTATACTGAGTTTACTATTATCAAACTAAAGATAATAACCTAACTCATCAATTCTAAATAGGAAAGCTAAATTTCTAAAAAACTGTATGAATATAACATATGTTTGTAAAATCCAAATGACTTGTCCCTATGCATAGGCGATAGTTCTCACTACTATCATTTTAGTGCATATTCTTTTACTTTTTGGATTATAAAAAATAACTATATATTATTAGTAACATGAGTTAAAACTCGAGAACCAATACTCTAATTTTTATATAGAACCTTTGTAATATTTGATTAAAAAGATACAAGTTTACATATTTCTTTTCGGCACTCAAACCACTAGTCAAATTATTTAAACTAAAATTGATAGTAATACACTTATTAGCTCAGTGGGAAGCACTTGGCTTATCAAGCTTGTTAGGTTCAAATTATTGACTAAAATATTTAAGCTTAAGTTGTTAATGATATACTTATGAGACATTTTTAAGATAATTTTAGTCTTACCCACTTTTAATGTGGGACTAATCAATATGTTATATAATTTATTTATTAATATGTTAGTTAATAATTTATCTATATATATATATATATATATATATATATATATATATATAAGAGCACTTAAATATCTCTGTGTGCTCGTTGCAATGGCCATGAAGTTTTTATGTAATTTACAATTAATTCTTATGGATATTAGATTGAACGTATTAGATCTTTCTTAAGTATTCATTTCATTAATATATTCTACGGTAGTTTCATTAGTCAAATCTATGAACCTTTTAACCAATAATATGGATCGAGATTTAATACACCTAATATAAATTGTACATACTTTAATCATTTTAAATAATTTAAACCTAAGAATACAAAAAACACTAGAAGTATAAAAATGTATGGAATGGAGTATCATTAGAAAATATAAAATAATATTAATACTTTGAGTTTAAAAAGATAATAAACCACTGATATAATCCATATTTTACTTTTAGGTGAAGTATTGATATATTTATTATTCACTCAAAATTATTTATGGATGACTAATACCATCAATACAATATTACACTATAATGATATAAAAAATGGTATCATTCTATCGTATCACATAATTATTTAAAATAGATTCTCTTTTGAGATTATCTAAATATCATCCTTATGCATGTCATTATGAATATTATTTTTTATTCTCATTTAAGATTATTTTTTAAATATAATTTTATAAGTTATTAGTCTATATTTTAGCTACAAGACTAACATAGTAATATAAAATATAATTCAAAACATCCTATAAACAAAACATTCTTTATAATTTATATCATATAAGCATACGAGGTCACTTTAACAATTATAAGTTAGATAAAACTTATGGATATAAGTTATAAATAATATTCACTAAGTATACTTTAATTTAATTTATGTAAAAATATTTTAATAATAATAAAATAATAATCATGGTGATGGCCTACATAGCAACGCGACATAACCACCAACGCACCACACCGCACGAGCTCTTGTGATCGTCGACCTGAACCACCACTTGTCGCTAGGGCTATTGCACAAAAGCGTTACCGCCACACTTCTGCTGTGTTGTCTGTGGTACGGGCCGCTGCACAATAGTGTTGTCTCCACACTTCTCCTATGTTGTCTATGTTAGGGTTGGCACCCATAGTAGGTCACTGCCCTTCACTCGGTACCCACCTTCACGAGTCATGCTACCAACAATAATAACATCAACCCGACTACGACCCACATTAATGTTGCCCATTGTTGACGAGCATCGTCCACTAAGCACCTTCGTTAAGTTTCGTTACCATGACCATTCCTTCCCGTCGCAATGCTTTGTCATAATAATCTTTTCCTACCGATGACCCCTCAAACCACATATAACACCCAGCCTCACACAATCATCGCGTGACCCTAGTTCACCCTCATTAGGGTCATTATATCACCACAAAGCCACCCCTTGCTATGCTAGCATCGAGAGAAACAATCATCGACAATAAGACTGACAACACCACCCTCAATAGTATAGTCACTAACAATAGGCTATCGACGATATATCATAGATCATAATTAGATAATATTTTTTCCGTAAACGAAGGATGTTAAAAAATAGATTTAAAAAATCTTTTATAATCTAAATTATTTTTTACTTTTGTTATAAATTATAAGCATAAAAATTTTAATTATACTTTTGTTTATAAAAAAAAATTAATATAAATACCTTTTGATATTATTCAAGAATTTTTTTGCACCGCATGGTTGTCAAATTTAAAAATAATAACGAAGTTGAATTATAAAGAGAATTAAACTCGTCTTCTTTTTTATTAATATAAGTAATAAAATAAAAAAAAATAGACGAAAATAGAGGACTTAAGATAAGAAAGTACGAGAGTCCCTCTCACTATCTTCTAAGAAATTTTATCATAGAATTTTTTTTATTAACTGATAATCATGATCAAAATATAATTAAATACATAATATATCTTATTTAATTATATAATCTAATTATATTTTTAATGTCCATAAGGATAAATGAAAAAGAAGCAATCGGCGTAGGATAAATTAAAGGGGCAACAAAGTTCCCACTTTTCTGGTTGCTCTTCCACCATACGCACAGTAGAGAAGAGAATTGGAGAGGGAGAGAGCGCCATGGCCTCAATTCCCTGCAATTTCTATTTCCAAGTCCCTTCTCCTTCTTCCTCTTCGGCAAGGCCGAGCTCTCCGTTTCTCGCCCTCACGAGGCGGCTCGGATGGTTCAAGCCCTCTAAGATGAGGTCCAAGGTGGGGTCGGAGACCAACGGCTCGCGAACTACCTGCTGGTTCCGATTCGGTAACCGGGGTGTCGATGCTGAGGGCGCCGGAATCTATGGAAGTCAGACGCGGGATGATTTCGATCGGGACGATGTTGAACAGGTCAGTCCTGCTTTTGATTCTTTAATTCTTGGCTTTGGAGGTTTATTTGGGAAACTTGTTATCTTATACCCTGCGCTAGGGTTCTAAAGTTGTGAGCTCTATGTGAAAGTGGAGATCTTTCTGTAGGTGTTTTTGATGCGTGAGGAGAGGGTTCAAGAATTGGAAATCAAAAGTTGATGGTAGGGATGGAAAACATGACTTTGGGAAACTTTAGCTGAAAGCAGAAACTTTGGATAAGGTTTTTAACAAAAACAGAAACTTAAATCTAAAATTATTTTAAGAAAGAAAGATACTTAGGATCAGGTGATTCAAGAAAAGAAGAAATTTTGGGAGTTTTTAAAGAACTGTATTTAAAGTCGGAGAAACATAAACAATAATGAGATATGGTGATGCATTTATCCTAATGCAAGTGGATTGAGTTGAATAGGTTTGATACCCTTGTGTGCATGACTGTGTCATAATGGCAAATCAACAGTCCTGATTCATTTGGATGAATGAAGACATGTATGGACAAATAAAATAAAAAACCCAAGTCACAATATTTAAGGATTCACTTTCATTTTCATTTTGGATACATTGGTTAAATCTTCAATCTTTTGGATATATTACTTACTGAAAAGCCATCAAAAGAATTAAATTAGAGAAAACTTTTTCTGCATCACTATTTTAAAATTGCTACTCTTAATCTGACCAATCTCGATTGCTTCATAATAAATGCAAAGTTAAAATCTGCCTATGCAAGCAATGAATTGTGGGTTCATCAATATATTTGATATCTTGTCTGATAGAAAATTTGCTGTGAAACAAGAAAAATAGTTTTTGGGTCACTGACATTCTTCTCCTGCAAGAAGTTGGATACTGTTTGTACAAAGCAAACTGTGAATTGACCACTGTTCATTTCACTTGCTTTCATGGCCTTTAGTTGTCAACCTCTTTGGTTTTAGTTCCACCCTTCTTCCTTGACTTGCACCTTCTGATTTGCATTTTGGATGTCAACTTAGCAGAAATATCTTACTTCCAATTTTAGTAGTGTGTATCACCTTGACCTCGACTCATTGGACAACATTTAATTAAATATACTTGTTAATGTTTATTGATTTTCAGTTATTCAAATTTTTTTGCCAAGGAATTTGGTCAAAAGGGGATTTATCTATATCATTTACAAGTGTCCTGTTTTCGTTTTTTAAACTTTTCGTTGTTTAATGCACACCCGTTCGGTTATTATTTGATGAAATTCCTCATTTAGCTTGAAGCAGCCTGATTTTATTTTAAATTAACTTTGGAATTTCAGGGGATATAAGTTTAGCAGGTTTCAATTCACCACCGTATATCAGTAAGAATAATTGATTGACTTCCATAACAAACATGACAATTGGTTTTTTGACCAAAAAATGCTTATAAGACAGAATATTAATACACCATCTGGAGTAAATCTATGTGTATGCATTTATATATATGGACACAGGTTGAATTTTCAGCTGGCATAGATCATATATACTAATGCTACCAATTTCACCCTGGTGAGGCCAAAATTTGGCCTAGCACATGGGTTTTGCTGATCATATTGGATTGAGCTGTAATTGCACCTAGTTGGATTGTTTGGGTTCTTGCAGGCTTTCTCAAATTTCTCTCCCAACTTTTGCATGTCATTCACGTACCATTAATGATGAAAGGAAGAAAGCTATATTTAGTCAGGTATTACATTCTTTATTTGTGTGGACATGTCTAGTACTTATTGGTATAAGAGAATGTCTACCTGACTTTTGCAGTATTTCAATTATATGGGAATGCTTGCTGTGGAAGGTTCATATGATAAGATGGAGTCACTTTTAAGCCAGAACATTCATCCGGTGGATATCTTGTTGATCTTGGCGGCTTCGGAAGGTGACAAACCTAAAATTGAGGAACTGTTGAGGGCAGGGGCAAAGTATGATGTCAAAGATGCAGATGGAAGGACCGCATTGGATAGAGCAGTCAGCGAGGAGGTCAAAGAGTTAATCTTGGGCTATCCTGTTAAGACGGCGTGAGCAAGGATCTGCTCAATCATAATTATGTAATTTTTCATTTTTTATTGTTGGTGGTCGGTGTTAGTCATGTCAAACATAATGGATCGGTATTTTCTATAGTCAATTACCAAGCAAGTAGTGGATGTTTTCCTGAAGATAATCTTTTTGCTTCTACTTTGATAAAATACTCTAAGCATCAGTTTGAACACCAACTCAAAGGTAAAAGAATGCAGTTAAAGAGATTATTTGACCTAAAATGTGCAGATCTCAGATTACAATTTGCTGCGAAAAGAAGGTTGGAGATCATTATTGGCTTTGCCACAGAAACCCCTGGTAAGGAAGAAGGATGTATAGTTTCTCTGTAGTTTTCTTTATATGGTTGGAATCTCTATTTATCTTCCAATTCATGATACTCTGATCAATTGTTATATGTGATCACTGTTGCTTGAGTAATCAGTTGGCAAACTAAGCTAAAGCTTCATTCATCGACTTGCATGCTAAATTCATATCATGAAGTGCTCGGTTGTGGATTCTTGTCATACGACCTGTTTGTGATATTGAAATCTACTCTGTTTGCAAACAGTGTCATCTAATCCTTAAAGGGTTTACTTTGGCTGCATGATAATATGGACTTATGAGCCATCATCTTTTCTTTTGTTCGAGTTCTAAACACAGGCAAAGTTTGAGTTCCTATCAATCTTCTAAAACTTGGATGAAGCCGAGTATATGTTTCAGACTATTCTTCATGACTTCTCTAAGAAACATGCAATCTTGAAGACGGAAGAAAATTATCTGCTTTGAACATACTTTTCTTAGCTAAGCTGATTACAAGTAGATTACTACTCTTAGTTAATGCTTGCCAATGAACAGTCAAATGGCTATACTATTAGAGGATGGTATGGCTTTACCATGTAGGTTTGTAGTAGTTGACTTTTATACAAGTCAAACAAATTGCAACTTATATATTTGATAATCCTTTATATGCAATACAAAGTAGTGTCCCAAACAATTCAAGTTAGATTTCATATTGTCCTAAATTACCGCCCTCTTCTCTTGCAAGCAAATAAATCAACTAAAGTGTGAAATTAAAAATATGGAATTCAAGCTAATGTACAACTTTTATCTTAAAAATACATAATATGTGAAATTAAATTCCACTAAATCAACTATGGAGAGAAATCTAAAGAAGGATCCATATGATCAATGATGTTTGCGTGCACACATGCCGTTCTATTTATTTCTTCATTAATCGTATGCTTGTGATAAGGACGACAAAAAAATTTCTATACCGATCAATCAAGTTGATTCTTTTTGAGTAATTTATCTAAAAATAGAGAGCATTATATATAACTAAAGAGATAACAAATTACATGAAAATAATAATTCAAAGAATTCACGACTTCACCTTACATTAAAAATTGCGAAGATCAAGATTGTGATGATCATCCGGTCGTAGGAAACTACCGGAAGCCGACATTCCCAGATGAGAAGGAAGGTTGGGTTTCAATTCAAATGGGCTTACGAAGACTTCCGGCCCAATCCTTAAGATCGAGCCCAAAGCTCACCAAGAGCCATGGCTTCAGGGGTAAGATTGATATTTCGTTGCTATCGAACGTCTCAAAAGCCCTAACCCCGTCCCTCATAAAAAGGGCTCGAATCTGATCCGCCTTTTCTTCTTAGGCTTCGGAGGCGGCAACCCCAACGCTGAGCTGCAAATATGGTAATGCGATCGATCCTCTTCTTCTTCTTCTGGATCTGAGAAATTGTGGATCTGTTCGCTCGATCCTTCTTTTTCTTGATCCAAAAACATTACATTTTTTCGATTTGTCGTGTCAAAAATCGGTTTTAATGTGATACGTGAGCGTGAGGTAGGGAGTCATCGGAGGCTTATGTTTGATTGTCGTTGGTTAGGCCAGAGGTTCTGGGTAAGAGAAAAAGAGCCTCTTTACGTCTTGTAGGAATTTTAATGAGGTATGCTTGGCTTATTGTTTCATATGTTTAGAATCCTACCTCGTCCATGCGTTTTGACAAATATCCTCTTAGTTTTTGAGATCAAAATCGAATTTTTTTTGTAGTTGATGGATTGCTGTATTTTTTTCTTAATTTTTTGGCTAATTATGTTCTAATAAGTTTTCTTTTTCTATTTTGTGAGTTTTCATTCTTCTGGACGTAGTCCATTTATGTTGTAGAGTATTAGGATCGGTCCCTGTTCAAGATAGGCGCTCAAAGATCTTGAGTGCTAAAACCCTATATTTTTCATCATTTGTGTTAGACCTAATTTAGTCTTAGAGAGAACCAATCTGTCTGGGCACCCAAATTAATCGTAATCAAACTATTCAGCACTCTTATATTGTGTCATGTGCGATGGTGTCTTCTTTCTTTTGAATCTAAACACGAACATGATTATTATTTCATCTCATGTGCCAACCTCTTGCTGGAAGCCCTGGTGTGCCAGGGTAGAGTAAAAATATGCAATTGAGAAAAAGTTCCCTTGTTCTTTGTCCATGTTGCTTGTTTTCTGGAGCGTTTATATATCATTCCAGACAGCTTCATGCATGCCACAGAATCATAATCCTCACGAGAAACTCTTGAATTGGAATTGCATTGTTCGTCAACTTCTAGCTTAGTGATTAGCTACTAGAAATCCATGTTCTTGCGAATGTTATGTAGCTAGAATTGATGCTGTTATCATTCAGCATGCCATTTTATGTTTGTGATAAAGCAGAAAGGAATCATGCTCACTTAATTGCACTAGATGAAACAATCTCAACTTGTAAGTACTTCAATTGGATGCAATATCAAGTTAGACTATAAATTAAGCGTAAGTCAATTTTAGTATGTCAATGCTCATTCAGGGTGTTGAACTTCTTTTTAGGTGTATGATATGTATGCTTTTGGTATTGGATTAAAAAACTTGGTGTCTTTGGATCTTGAACCTTGATTTAACAAACCCTGTTTGTATATGATGGTTAACGGTATTTGATTTGTGAAGAACGGTCTTATGGTATTGACACTACACTTTAATAATTATAAGATGTTTGTAGCTAGAATTTAAGACAATTATAGTATTGCAATCTTGCCTTGCTAAAAGCTCTTTATTATAACATGGTATTCAAATGTCAGAGTAGATGAACAATTTGAACTTCATGTGGATTTTAATTGTTTACATTAGCTTGCCGTATTAATAAAAAGGGTTGTCATTACCTTTATTTTAGCAAGCTCTTCCTCTCCTAGCTTTATTTGAATCTTTTTTTTTTTTCCTATTTATTGACAACGAACTTTACCATTAACTTTAACATACAGGTGAACGTTCCTAAGACAAAGAAAACTTACTGCAAGAACAAAGCATGCAGGAAGCATACTCTTCACAAGGTTACACAATACAAAAAGGGAAAGGATAGCCTTTCTGTTCAAGGGAAGCGCCGTTATGATAGAAAACAGTCAGGTTATGGTGGACAGACAAAGCCTGTCTTCCACAAGAAGGTACATGTGTTTTGTGGCACATATAGGGAAAATAATTCTGTGGTTGCATAAATTGTCATCATTGGCCAATTGCAATTTATTTGTTTGTTGATTTGCAACCAATACTTGCTTTTTGTGTTTAATTATCGACATTAAGCAGTACGCCATTATTAGATTTCTAAAGCATTGTTGATTACGTGTTAGTTACAATGCATTGTGAGATGACTTTGTCAGCTTTGTTCATTACAGCTATCTGAAGGTTAGAGTAGGTGTACTAACTATAACATACTTCCAGGCTAAAACGACCAAGAAGATTGTGTTGAAGCTACAATGCCAGAGTTGCAAGCATTATTCGCAGCATCCAATAAAGGTTTCAACCATCATATTTTACTGTTGCTTTCCTGTTCAACATTTTTATCTATTTAACTCTATTTTGGTTCCCTTTGCAGAGATGTAAGCACTTTGAGATTGGTGGAGACAAGAAGGGGAAGGGGACCTCTCTCTTCTAGTTTGTTTTTGTTGATGTTTAACCGCTCTAGGGTTTTCGGGAAGGACTGATTGTAGTTTGTTTTCTGATGATTTAAGTTTAAATTTTAAATGACTGGAATGACAATGATGTTTAACTTTTGCATGTTTATTTAATTGATGCTATCTTTCTGCTGCCCATATTCTTTGTTACTACATACCCCAAATGAGTTAGTTCAGCAGACCAGTATGATCCGGATAATTCAGCATGAACCTGGAGACCGGTATCTGGTCAAACATTAAACAGATACTGGATATGTTTATTTTTCCTGATTGAAGTTGATAATTTAGAGACATGAAGTTGTGATTAATTTTTGCAGTAGGACAGTGTTTGTTGGAAATACATTTAACATCAGATCATTATCTCAAATGCAATTATTATATGGTTTATACATGTAGACAAGCTAGTAGTGCAATACATTGTCAATCCAAGTTTTGAAGTCATACCAGTATATTGTGTCTTTAGGAGGTTTAACCAAATCATCAATCACTGGTAATGCTTCATCTTTATAGGGCTTAAATACAACATCACTCCTGGTAATATATGTATTTGTGATGATTTTACTTATATATCATTGCATTTGCCTTCTCAATTTGGGAGACTTGACATTGTCAGTCAAGCTTTTTCCTGATAGTTGTTTTTAATTATTTAATTTCAATCTCATATTTAATTTCCTGATTAGCCTGCTCATATGTGTGATCCTGGCCTTTAATAATGTTCTTTTAACAATGAAACAACTAGTTCTCAAGGCCAACCAGAATGTCCGAGTTTTTCTTGGAGCAAGTGAGCTAAGTTTTCTGCAAAAATTACTAGTTTCAGAAACCCACAATCTACGGTTCTATGAACATTTAGTTCTGGAGAAATGATTTCTTCTCTTATTATGTTAGTCTTTACACAGTGCCGTAGAACAATAGAAAAGTGAGCTAAGAGACAACTACTAATCATGTGAGCTAATAAGGTGTATGATTGAGTAGGAATATGTCCCAATGCTTATTAGATTAGGCATGGCAGTCTCAAAAGATTATATGTTAATAAGGAAACATGAGGGAGTTAATTTAGGTGCAATGTTCTACTGCTAGAGACCAGCATCATTCTCTCAAGAGAGAAAGAAAGAAACCTGGAAATTTTGATGTTTCAGGTGTGGCAAGGATGACCAAAAATATTAATAATTAATTATTATTAATGGCAGTAAAATATTTATGTAGCCGACACCCAAAAGAATATGACTTATATGGCAGTATCAACTGTTAAGAATAGAAAGATCAGTGGACTGATGTGGAGGCACATACGTGGCACCGAGATGACACGTGTGCGGCAACACATGGGAGAGGCTGCTGTGAGCTAAAGGAACATGTGAGTGTGGGACTGAGTGAGGTAGGGAGCAGCTGGATGATGAAGAGGTAGGGAGGAGTTGAAAGGAGAAGGAGGAGAGGTCGTTTTCAGAATAAATTGGGTGGAGTAGGACCATGGAGAGGCAGCAGCTGATTCAACAGCACACATGGTTGCACCGGCATTTAGTACAGTGGAACTGTGTCTACAGGTTCACGAGGATTTGTATGTAACCGCGACAGGGATCCAATAACAGCCCCCATGTGAGCAGTGCCACCAACTTCCCCGTTATCGCCTTCCTAAATCATCAACAACAGCTACTGCTCAATCAAACCCTAGCAGAAGCTGAAGACAAAACAAAAGAAGGAAATAAAGTTCATCGTTCGGAATCAGTATTATGTCTGAAGATGGATGGTGGTGGTGAACAGAAGAGAAAGAGAGAGAGAGAGAGAGAGAGAGAGTTTGGGGAGTCGTGGAGCCAACGGAGCTCTTGAACGTAACTGTAAAAACGGTTCAACGACGGGCACAGGGAACGACCAAAGCTCAATTAGCAGGGAAGAATCGTTCATGGCCAACGGCAGCAGATAAGAGAAGGTAAAAGGAAGATAAAGAGAAGAGAGGATTTGGGGAGTGTTAGGTCGAGTTGTGATGTCAATCCATCGCATTGTTCCTCCTCTTTGTTTTGTCTTGGAGTTCCTTGAGTTTTAACTTCCTTTCAACCCCGCGGTCTGCCCCACTCCAATGTAATGATGCACTTTCTCTCTTCTTCCTCTTCATTATTCTTCATCTGCTCCACTTCTCTCTCGCTCTCTCTTTTGATTTGTTTATATATAGACCTCACGAGGCTCTTCTCCTCAAGATGGAGGAATCGATCAACTCGTCATCTGTGGACGGCGCGCCCGGCTCCAAGGTTGGCTCAGCTTGTTCCGAGGAGAGTGGCTGGACCATGTACTTGGAGGACTTCATGGCATCAGAGGAGAAGCAAGAAGCGGGTGGCTTCTACTCCAGCGCTGTCGATGGGTCTTCTGCGATCTCCGATGCTGCTTCGTGTGTTGCATGGACGCCGTTGAGTCCGAAGAAGAGGAAACGGAAGGGGCTACTCGAAGATGACTCCTTGGAAGATACTGCTAGCTCACCTGCTAGTAGCTCCAAGGTTATCATCTTCTGATTCCATTTGTTGAAGGAATTCTTTGGTTTCAGTGACATTATCTGAATCGTATCGTTTGTATGCATTCCTTGGAACAGGTTACCGATTTAAATTACTTGACCATGAATCCAACCGAGAAAGATGATCACAGGGAAACACCTCAGGTGATTTAGCCAGCAGCTGCTTCCTTTTCCTTGTTATTTTTGTTCTACCTTTCCTGTCAAATTCGATTACATATCCCTTTGGGTATTCCAGGAGGGCGTTGTTGGTTCTAGGAATAGCCAAGAACTAAATGGATTGAGTTCCACTGAGAGGAAGAATGAATGCACCGAGCAGAATCCAAATGGGGTTTGTCTAGTCCCTTTGTCCATGTTAGTTCACTATCTAGGCTAGAGTTTTAGCTGTTGCAGTTCAAGAAGAATATGGTAGCTTACCATAGAGAGGAGTTCCTCTCTGTTCCTGTATTTGTGCAGATGCATAGATCATGTGTGTGGTTTTTACAAGGGAGCTTTTGGTTTTCACATCAAAAAAAGTATTTGCTTGTGCAGTTTTTGTGATGACCAATATTTCTTAGGACTGACTCACTATGTACATTGCATGATCATACCCTCCCTCATCACCTTCTACTCTTCATCTCAATCATAGTAAAAGAATTCCTGTGTGCACTGTCTTCCAGTTTCAATCCAAAGCAGAGGGGGGAACTTCCCAAGCTCATGCTGGGATCCCAGTCATCTTTTGAATCCAGATGACAGGAATACTATGCTCTCAGAGCCTGACATTCTTCAAGACTTTTGTGACCAAGGAGTAAATGATTCCATGCAAGTGCTTCTGTGGTCTCTTCAAAATCATTTCTCTGAATCATTAACATGGAGATTCCAAGATTTAACTATGGAAATGACTGCCACAAAAGTCTAATAGTCGGAGTACACAAGATGAGAACAATAGACGCTTGATTGGGGTGGTGGACTATCCACCTTGTTCACAAACCCTCTATCCCAGTAGATGGACAGCTCTACTTTTTAGGTCTTGGCATCTACACAGGAAAAGGAGACAGTCTTCCAACTCAACCACATGCACCACTGGCTATACAATACATCAATGCTCACTATAACCTGTAGAGAGAGAGAGAGAGTAATAGCATGGCATACCCTCAAACAGTTTTGTGCATGAATGCTGGCTAGCATCAAGGAAGAAAGGGTGTTGAAGAATCAACATGCAGATAGATCGATAGATAGATAGATGGATGGATTATAAACGGGGCGTTCTCAGAGTACCGCAGCAGAATTGTTTTCCTCGTTCGAAGCTAAAGCTACAGTGAGTATTTGGCGTGGTTCCTCTTCCACCCATCGTCTGTCCTTTTGTCCATGAAACTTCTCATTCTTTAGGATGGCCAAACTTGTCAGAAGCTCAAGTGGCAGGGACAACCACGTGCACAAAGATCATGATACATCGCTTCTTCGTGATCTCTCGGAGCATTCCCACGTGGAATGCCGTCGACCGTACTGTGGTGCTTCCTTCTCCCTTCTCTGGCTTTGCTTAGGGTGGGGACTTGCTCTGGGGTTGCACCCCCTCGAGTTGCGTAGGGACCCCTCTCTTTAAATCTCTTCTGAACTTAGATTACATGCTTTTACTTTGCTTGATCATACATATACATATGCATGTCTATGTGGTTTCTTATCTTCGGGACAAAGCTATCCCACTCAGCCACAACTGCTGCATTTAAGATTCTGCTCCTTCAGATGATAGCTCGAGTTCTTGCTGGCGCAGGAAGGAGAGAGAGAGAGAGAGAGAGAGAAAGAGGGTGATCTATAAAAGGAAGACTGTGTGATAAGATGAAGTATGTGATAATGCAGTATGAGAACAACATACATAATGTAAAATTAAACAGAAAACCAGGTGGAAGACAAGAAAGGGAGACAAATAGTGGGATCATCCAATCATCTTGTCTGGAAATAATGATTGGCATATCTATGGCTCCAAAGTTGGATTCTTCCCCCACTGTACAGACTTCTTTATTTGTAGTTTTTGTTCCATTCTTGAATTCATTCTGTGTTTAACATTGACAAGCTTTATATTATTTCAAAGAATAATTTAATGACAAAAAGATGGCTACTTTTTAAGTAGTTAAAATATTTAAAATCATCCTTAGGAAATCTAATTATCCCTTTTCTTTTCTCACTAAAGAAGGAGCCATAGAGACTCTATGTTTGTTATGTTTTTTCTTCAAAAATTTAAGAACATCGAATATCGTTTTCGATTATCCGAACCGGTAGGATAAAAATGGTAAAAGTGAGTGATATCCACTATTATTAATTTGACTTTAGGTATTTTAAATCAATATTGTTTGAAGGGTTAGAAGAATCCATTTTAACTCAATGATTCAACATAAATAAGAAAAAAAATAATTTTTATTTATTTATTTTTGCATGAACAGTGTGCATAAAAACTTGTTTGACAACTTATTATACCTACGTCACCGGTAGGTAAAGTATTTAAGGTGTTGAGTCGGAATCTCGTCCTCTTGCCTGTCATTAAAGTGTTCTAAGAGGGGCTTCGAGTGATCTAAATGTCCAAGGAATTAACATTTGATTAGTACAGGAATGAGATTCGCATGTACTACTACTCTTCTCTGGCAACCTGATTTCTGTGAACATGATTCATAGATTAAATATGAGCCAATCGATTTCAGGGCATTACATCGAATTTGCATCAAAGAGAAAAAATCGAATAACTTTTCTTGTAAATGCTGATTCCATAAGTTGTGTTTGTTTAGCTTTTTATTTTGCTTTTTTCTTCTTCTTTTCCAATTCAATACATAAAAAAACCTTTTTCTTGGAGACCAAAAGACTGCATTCACCATTATAAGCCTTCTTTTATGAGCTACTTTGGTTCCAAGGTAGACTAACCCGTGAAGCTTGGCAGAGATTCCATGCATTCCTTCCTTGCTTCCTTCAGCAACCCAAAAAGTGGAAGGAGATGACAACCATCGAGTCATAAGCTTTTTGCTCTCTCTCTCTCTCTCTCTCTCTCTCCATCAATCCCTGTGCTTGTTAACTCAGCTACCCTCGTCGTGCTGCTCCCTTTAAGACATCCATCCGTAGCTCAGCTCAAATACATACACGTCGACCAGCTTTCCGGCGACCATGCCCATGTTTCACTCGCCCTGCCTCCCCACCCATAGCCGGCCCAATCCCCACCACCGACCCCGGCTCACCGCTAGCCGGATTCGAGAAAGCCTGACGACCCGGTTCACCAAGTGCGTCTGCTCCCTTCTCCTCACCCTCCTCCTCATCGGCGGCATCGTCGTCTTCGTCCTCTGGCTCAACCTCCGTCCTCACCGACCCCATCTGCACCTCGCCGAGTTCGCCGCTCCCGGCCTCGCCGACCTGGCCGACTCGGTCATTTCATTCAACGTCACGGACCGGAACCCGAACCAGAAGATCGGCATCTACTACGACGCCATGGTCGGCTCGGTCTACTACAGGGATCGGCTGGTGGGGTCCGGACAGGTGATGTTTCCGTTCTACCAACCGCCGAAGAACACGACGGCGATCACGGGGCAGATGGCGGGGGCGCGAATCGCCGCCGGGGGCACCTTGGCGGCTCAATTGGCGGGGGACGTGGCGAGGGGGCGGATCGCGCTGCGGTTCGAGCTCGGCTCGACCATCCGGTTCAAGGTGAAGACGTGGGACACCCACCGACACCATTTGCATGTGGAGTGCGACGTGGTCGTGGGCTCCGACGGCGGTGCTCTGCCGGAGTCCAGGAACAAGAGGTGCCCCATCTACTTCATTTGAAACCTCGCCATCGTTTCTTCTTTCCATGCTTCATTTCTGGTTTGTATGAGCTCTCTCGTTCTGCGATGCTGTCAATGGATTCCTCGAGACGTGGGACATCGCATCCAGAATTGGCATTACAAAGAACAACATCAATTTAATATTTCACAATTATGTAGCAGTGGATTCCCCGTCCATCAAATGCAAGAGTGAACGAGTGTCAGTATTAGATACGAACAAGAAATCCAACACCCCCTTCTCCGATTTGCTGCTCAATGTGTGTTAAATTTGAACCAGCTCTCGCAAGACATTTGCTACTTCATCCATCCCTGAGGTTATTTTTTTCATATTCATCGGATTTGATTCCATCCGTAATATATGTAATTGCTAGGGTTTTTTGTTTAAATCTCATGTTTTTATTTTCATTTTTTTCTGATTAGCGCTCATTATTTTCATTTATTTTCATAGAGAGTTTTTTATTTTTTAAAAGATAATATTACCTTAACCTTCATAATTGGTCGTCACCTTCGCCTTGCTTCGCCATTGTCCTTGCCTATGTGCTCTCATTCTTGTCCTCACCCATGCATCCTTGCCTTGGTTGTCGTCTTCACGGATCTTACGCAAGTTCTTGTGATAATTGTTGTTGATATCATGATGGATACTGGCTGCAGAGGAGTCGACTTTAGCCTTAGGCTTTGGCCTGCTCTCGATTCCCACCATTGCCATGCCATCGTGCGACCCTCGACAAATTCATACATGGCTCGATCGAATATAATCCAACACGTAGTGAACCCTCAAAACGCTTCGCTTATTGAATGATGACAAGAGTGACAAAGTTAGTTGAGTTCCGACACAAGACATAGGATTGCTGGTGAGGTCGACAACATAAGGGCACACATGTGATGAGACAGAAGACACACGGGGGCACGTAGGGCCTTATAATAAGAGCGACGAGGGGCGAAGGTAGTGGTCGATGAAAGCCAAGAGTAATTTTTTGTTTTAGGAAATAAGAGACACTATATGTTAATAAATAAAAATATATATTAATCGTGAAAAATAAAATAAAAATAAAAGGTCTTTTTTAAGAATTTACCCTTATTATTTTATAAAAAATAACATCATGAGTAGTTTTCTCTCTTTTGAAGAAGAACATGTTTTTAGCCTGCCTTCCAAAACAACCATATAGGACTAAAACAAACATACTGATCCTCGAAATAACATAAAATTCTTCAAACAACTAATGGTGGTGAAGGTGGAATATTGAAGAACCCTCCAACAATGTCCAAAAGAAGGATCAAAGTTTCAAAGATGAAGCAAAGTTTAATTAGTGCTGTAACCTCTTGAACAAAACGACAAAGATGGTCGCCACAGCCAATGCTACCAAGGAAGCTTGAATTGCATGGTCATCGTTGCAGATAGCAGTGGTCGTCTTGGTGATTGCCGAGCTGCAACTCTCGGTTGAGGTCCCCAGAAAATTCTTGACGAGATGAAACAGACTGCTCATCATCTCAGACAGCTTCGTTTTGGTGTCTTGCAAGAGGTCCAGCAACCCAGCGCGTGAGTTTTCTGAAGATGCCTCCAAGTTCATCACCACAGGCACTTCCAAATCATCCACTCCAGGGTTTTTTGCTGCTGGAGTGGGTGAGGATTCCTTAATCAGTCAGTCAATTCGACAGCATGGAAAACATCAGATTCAAGTAGATATATGCTTTACTCTTCAGCTGAGTATCACAAAACTCTTTGAACTGCTTATTGTTCAACACAGCTTCCCAGACATTTTTGTCGGATGCAATTGAAGCAACTACTTCCTGTACAAGATAGCATGCTATTAAAGTCAGAAAACAAATGGTATAGGGAAGGGATTACAAATGCAATTGTTTGGATGGCTGCAAAGCGAAGACATTTTGCATGATAATCTACATGAATTAACTGACATATAGACTTCCCCACAGAAGATCGAGAGAAGAAATCACACCAAGATTCTACTTCATACTTGTTTGCTTGCCCAAAAGACTTTACACGCTTTGTTGCATGCATGTTGGGGTCGAAAAATACAAAGCAAAAGGTTGCAGTAGTGATGGAACCTGAGCGGCAGGCAGTTTTGGTAACAAGGAGAGAGCCTGGATTGCAGCACTGTTTCTGAGGTGAGCATCTCTCGGCCTCTTCCTAAGAGCGAGATCTTGGGTTTCAGATTCTTCATTGAACCTGGCAGAGGAGATTGATGTGTTCGTGAAAGTAATGTCAGTTGATAACGCTCGCTGTTACAAGATTTACCATCTTTACACTGCGCATATATGACTGCATAACGCGTGTGTATACATGAAAGGGATTCTCCAGTGAACTCTACTTGCAGTGGCGTCAGTCAGTGATCAAGAAGATGAAGTTTTTGTTGCTATATGCTGCTGTATTAATCGGATGCAAGAGAAGAGAAACGTGGAAACCGTGAAAACTATTGCAAGCATGCAACGTGCTCACGTCTGGATAACAGCTTTGAGATCCGACGTCGCGGCTATCGCTTCCTGGAAAGACGGAGTTGCGTCGAACGCAAGCCGCTCCTCCACCGCCTCCTCGTGGAGGGCAATCGAGAGGCCTTGTTTGTTCGCCGGAGAGACCACGGCGGCGATGTTGGAGGGAACTCCACGGCCGTAATTGATGAGGGAGATGACCTTGTTGGCGGTTCTCAGCGCTCTGACGGCTCCCATCTCCCCTCCAAAGCTTGATTTCCAGTCCGGAGAGGGAGACGAACAGACGTCGGTACGATGCACCAATCTTGTCATGTTGATACCATCAAAGCCATTGATGCGGCACCAGCCAACCACTGTGGATTCTTGCAATCGCATCTCACATCGATGGATGATTGGATTGTTATGGTGAGATGGATGATTGGTTGAGATATAAGAAAAGAATAAATTACGTTTTCTTGATAACAAAAAACAATATAAACTTTCAACCTGTCCAATTGGTCATTATACATTAAATGATACATAGCATCCATCAAAGTATCACATAAAGGTGTGTCTATAAGCTAATTTGCAAGAAGATGAAGTTGGAAAGTGAAGTCATGTATAAATACTAACTAATCTGACTTGAGAAATAGTAAATTAATGAATCTTTACGGTATGCTAGATCGAAAAAAATATTCTACGATATAAGTAAAATATTCTCTCATGGATAGTGATTGTCATACTATCCGAGCCTCGTTTTTTATATCGTGCTGATAGCGATACGATGAGCTACGATAAAAATGAGTTTTTGACTTGTTTAACGGTGATGAGGAGCAGGCGGGTCGGATTCAGGTCACCCATATCTCATCTTTACTGACCCTTATTTTTAATTCTTGGTTATCATGCATGTCATTGATTTATTCTACGTTGTTTTCACTCCAAGTCAGACATGACGAGTTCTTTGATGGCACAACAATGAACTTTTAATTTTGTTTCCTTGACCAGCTTACCTCTTCTTGGATTGGTCAAGAAGTGTGCATCAGTGGCTGCCTCTTCATTCGTCCGGTTTGGTCAAAATTAATCGAGCTACAAAACTACTACATCTTCATCATCATCATCAAAGCAAAGAGTTGAAATAGATAATATTATCAATCACCTTCAGAAAGCGAAAAGGAGAGTTGCATAAAACAATCTCAGGCTTCAACCACTAACCGGTGACTAATTATAATGGTGACTGAGTTGAAGCCCAAAGATATTGGGAGATTTTAGCTGGTTTATTTGTTGTGTGATTGGTGATTGTTTGGAATTTAGGGCAGTGCAAGGACCGAAGTTTTTGTTCTTTATGGGAGTCCACTTCCTCATGAGCATCGTCAACAGCTGATGGGGTGTTGAGAAGATCAATTACTTTGGGCAGCTGAAGCCACATCCCGTCGCTTTAGATTGATGGGTAACGACTTGATGATGCCTTCGAGTTTCTTCAAGTTGCTGCAGGAATCAGACCAGTCGCAGCGCATAGTCTACGGCAAGTGGGGGCATTAGGAAGAGGAAGAGGAAGAGGTCACCTTGTAATCCACAGTGAATGTATTTTTAAGGTAGAAGTGATTGACAATTAGTGTTTTAATATAACTCCTAGTTTGATCAAATCTTGAGAGAAAGGATCTGATCGTGTTCGTCTCGATTGGCACTGTTCTTGTAGAAATTTCTTGAAGGATATCAAACACAGATTACCCTCTTCTTCTTTTGGGAAGAAGAAGAAGAAGAAGAAGACATAGTTAGAAGACTTCTACACTGAACAAGGATTTGTCAAAAGATATGAGAATGGCTTCACATCAGAGCTGATGTAACACAACAAAGGTCCATTCATTAGAGATGCAGTCCTTGATAGGGACTGAATGGTTGATCTAAAGACAGTCGAACCTGGCGGCTCCAGCTGCAGTTCACCTTCCCTGCAACTAAATTAACACAAGAATGCATTCAACACGATGACACTGCTTTGCTTCAGTCCACGGTTGTATTTGAATCCATGGCAGCTTAGCACCAATTTAGTCACTTCCAATCCACCTCTTCGTCCTCGAGAGATCATGACTAGTCCAACCATGGAAGAGGAGAAAGGCAGGCATCGTTGTTCTGTTTTCCTCACGTTCATGATCCTATCCACCGTCACCCCTCGGTCGTCGCACGCAGCAGACACTCTTTCAGCAGGTCAGTCCATCCGTGACGGCCAGACGCTGATCTCCGCCGCCCAGACGTTCGAGCTGGGATTCTTCAGCCCTCCCAACTCGAGCAATCGGTATGTGGGGATTTGGTACCATAAGCTCTCACCTCGGACCATCATATGGGTCGGAAACAGGGAGAGGCCCATACCGAATATATCCGGGTTCCTAACAATCGACGCACAGGGAACTCTGATGATCTTGGACAAGATTGGCATGTCAATCATGATAGCATCTAACACAGGCAGCACAAATCTCACGAGTGCTACGTTGTTAGATTCGGGTAACCTCGTTTTGAAGCAGTGGAACTCTAGCCAAGGCGCGCAACCCCTGTGGCAGAGCTTCGACAATCCAACCGATACTTTTCTTCCTGGAATGAAGCTGGGGTTGGACGGCAAGAGAAACCGGCTGCTCACGTCTTGGAGGAGCTCCGATGATCCCGGGCCTGGCGACTTCTCCGCCGGGATCGACCCGAACGGTACAAAGCAGTTCTTCATGTGGTACAAGGGGGAGGTGCAATGGCAGAGCGGACTGTGGAACGGGACAAGTTTCGGACTAGTTAATCGGATGACATCAGGCCGGTACAACATCACCTACACCCCTCACTGGATCGATGGCTACTACTACTACACTTTTGGAGACAGCTCTGTGATCACGAGGGGAGTGATGGAGGTTTCAGGCCAGTTCAAGCAGTTCGTATGGTTGGAGAGCGAAGAGGAATGGGTTGTGTTATGGGTGCAGCCGAAGGAGCTTCCTTGTGAAATCCGTGCAACTTGTGGAGCCAATGGAATCTGCAGCGGCAGCCACGATAACTCCACTACTTGCCGGTGCATGTATGGTTTCGTTCCCGTTTCTTATCAGCGATGGAGATCCAATGACTGGTCGGAGGGGTGCATGAGGCGGACGCCGACGACGGAGTGCGAGAGGGATGGATTCTTCAGGTCGACGAGTGTGAAGCTCCCCATCTTCTCCTCAAGAGAAGGGAATTCCAGTGTGAGCCTGGAGGACTGCAAATCCAGCTGCGGCAGGGACTGTTCTTGCACTGCTTATGCTGCAGCCTATGCGAATGGAACCGGATGCCTGTTTTGGTCTGGGGGACTGCTGGGCCTCCAGGATGGCACTCAGGATCTCTATGTCCGTCTTGCAGCTTCAGATCTTTCACAGGATTCAGGTAAGAACAAATTCTCAGAGATACTATTCGTTTTAAGTCACTGTAGTTACTCAGATACGGATAATTGACTGCAGAAAGTAAAAGCAGTAAGCGTTTGATCATATCGATCCCTCTGGCAGCTGCAAGCACAGTTCTTCTACTTGGTATCTGGATGTGTTACTACAGGAGGAGAAGAAAGGACAAAGGTAACGATTATCTATTCAGAATACAAGACGTAACGAGTCCGATGTGTTTTGTGCTCTGCTCAACAGGTGAGAAGGAAACGAGTCAATTGCTATCTAGCAGATCTCCTCCTTCGGCATCCTCCGTTTTGTCTTCTGATACGATCAAGCCTGGAGAAAACAGTAAAGGCTCTGATTCTTCTTCGTTCAGCTTCAAATCCGTATCGGCAGCTACAGATCACTTCTCCGATTCAAACAAGCTAGGAGAGGGTGGATTCGGGCGAGTTTATAGGGTAACAGTTGCTGCTTATTTTTTCCCCTTGAAAGCCCGAGACTGAACACTCTATTCACTGTAGCTTCTAACATCTAATAGGTTTCAGCAATACTGTGGTTTCCTTTGTTCTTATTAGCTTCTAGACATAGATTTTGCTGTATCAAAATCTAGAGATCATAGCAAAGAAAATTTCATAAATAGAGTTTCTTCAGGATGATGATTAACAAGTAGTGAAATGGGTCATGGATGCAACAGGGTCTGCTGGAGGGGCAGCAGGTAGCAGTGAAGAGGCTGGCAAGAACGTCAGGACAGGGAATTGAGGAGTTCCAGAATGAGATAACCCTTATTGCTAATCTTCAACACAAGAATGTTGTTCGCCTTCTTGGTTACTGCATCGAGAAGGAAGAGAACATATTGATATACGAGTATATGCCCAACAAAAGCTTGGATTACTACATATTTGGTTAGTCAGTAATCTCATTTAGTGGCACTCTCTGTTGTTGTGCAAATGCTCATGCTCATAACATTGTATGAACAGATCGAATAAGACGATCGGAACTAAGCTGGGCTAAGCGTGTTGTGATAATTGAAGGCATTGCTCAAGGTCTTCTGTATCTTCACAAGTTCTCCAGATTCAGAGTCATTCACAGGGATCTAAAGACCAGCAACATACTGTTGGATTCTGAAATGAACCCCAAGATATCCGATTTCGGGCTGGCCAGAATCTTTGAGCAGAACGAAGACCAAGCAAACACCAAAAGAGTGGTTGGTACTTAGTAAGTGAACCTATTAATCTCCTCTTTCTTCTTCTCTCTCTCTCTCTTTCTCTCTGAAAGCCAGCAAAAACTTCTTTGATCGGAACATAACTATTTGAATTCAGTGGTTATATGCCTCCCGAGTACGCAATGAATGGCATCTTCTCCACAAAATTCGACGTCTTTAGTTTCGGAGTAATAGTACTGGAGATCGTCAGTGGGAGGAGGACCGCTCGCTTTTTCGATTCCGAGAGCTCTTCGAATCTGCTTCGATACGTGAGTGTCTCCTATGAACTTTGGCTCATGAATCTTACTCTTCTTCTTGACCTGCTATTGCTACTCGACTCTGCAACTCTACAGAGTTGGGAGCTGTGGAGAGAAGGCAAGAGCTTGGATTTGCTGGACGGTTCACTAGACATTCCAGAGTCCGGAGAAGAGATCTCGAGGTGCATCAACATCGCGCTTCTGTGTGCTCAAGAGAACGCAGCAGATCGACCAACCATGTCAGCTGTGGTGTCGATGCTGACGAGCGGCGCTGCATCTCTACCAGCTCCCAGGCCTCCTGCATTTTTCCTCGTCGCAGTACCCAAGAAACGCTTGTCTTCATCCCTGGAAGGAGCTTCGACAGAAAACGATGCTACTGTCACAGTCCTAACAGGTCGATAGAGGTACTCAGAAGCTTTCTCTGTCGTGCAATGTTTCCAATAAGTGGCAAATGAGAACTTTAGCGTGTAAACAGAACTTAGATTCGGGAGTCACTCAGCACACACTGAATGTAATCCTACAATACTCTGTTCGCTTGCAGGATTTTTGTGCTACGTCATATGTATTATTATATTTAAGCCAAAGAATTCAATCTATATGGTGGACGTGCCGGAGTGGTTATCGGGCATGACTAGAAATCATGTGGGCTCTGCCCGCGCAGGTTCGAATCCTGCCGTCCACGAAACCTTTTTGTGTCTTTTTATTATTTTTGCGCGTCGCAATAATCACATCTGCGATAATGGAAATCCATGTCTAAGAGTCTGACAATTATATCTATTTAACTCATGATGTGGAATCCATCTGGGTAAGCTCAAAGGGTTGGCGCTGTCGCCCGTTGGAAAGCATGACTAACGTGTCCTTCACTCGCCACCCCTGCCAGCATCGGCAATAGCGACATGCCGAGGAAACAAGGATGACCTTTTTGTGTGTGGTCGGTGGACTTCCACGGCGACGGTGGAAACGAAGGGCCTCCTTTTGCGCTCTGGGCGGCGGCTGGTGACGCAGCCTACGCGACGGTCAAACCACCGCGGTGGAGTGAAAGTTATCGACGGCTTGACTTCCCAAACAAAGGTCGGCTTTCTTCTGTTCCTTCACATCATGTGTTGCTGATGCCAGTTCAATATTTACACTGTTTCTCATTTCGTTGGGAAAGCAATGGCGAATTCTCCAAACAAGGAGGAAGAAACGAAATTATTAATAAATAAATAAATAACGTCGAAACGTGTCGCGGGCGTAATCTTTCTCCGATGCCACGACCACCGTCACGGGGAAGAAATCTGAGTCGTACAGGTAGAGGGCCACGCGTCGAGGATGGACGGCTTGGATCGAACACTCGTTTAAATCTGTATCTCTCACGTGGGACACGGAAATGACGTACTCTCTCGCTGCTGCCTAATAATTGCTAGCAGCTCATCAATGATGAGACGGGACACGCGCACGGATCTTGAAGACGTGGCATGCAAGATGGGGACGTACGAAGTATGGACACGTGAATCACGTCTGCAGCACATACATTTCCTTGGTCGTCTAATCTGCCAGTTGGATGAGATCCATGGTTTCTTCAGGTTAATACACGACGAAGTGATGAGGTTTAATTAACCTTCTCAAGTAGTAAAGCACAGAGACAACAAGAAGTACACTCTTCCAGCATTCAACAACTAGCTATTTGTGATGTGCGCATAATACCTCACTAGGTTTTTACTGCTTATGCAACATATATTACCTTATAAATAGAAACTGTATCACACATTGTGTCAAAATACACAGTACAAGCATGAGAAAAATAAATCCTTTTTATGATAAGAGAAATAATAAGAAAATGGAAAAAAAGGACTGAGAAAAGTCTTGTGCGTCATGCATCAGCATCTGGATGCAGAACTTCGTGTCTCTTTCCGTATCTCAGCTGCTTTTGCTTTCTTCTCTCTCTCTCTCTCTCTCTCTCTGTCGCCCCTGTGAGTCTTTTGTGTTGTATCTTATTCTTCACATGCAATTGCTCACATCCAAGAGATCAGGGATTTGGTACTTCAACAGGTCGCTGCAGTAGCTCTCTCTCTCATCTTCGGTGCTGCTGTTCACGTGCGTCGACGATGAGTTCAGAGGAGTCGGGCTTGATGCAGGAGTCGAAAACACAGAAGTCAGGTTATATCCCTGGCTGCTTGTGCCGCACAGATTGGAGATGTCGGCGACGAGTTGGGTGAAGGATGGGTCCAAACTTTCGTAGTTAACACTCGTTGCAGGCACGAAATCGTTCTGGGATAGGTTAGCCTGCATAATGATGTCCTGCCATGGATTAAAATCCGCTGATGTATGCAACTGTCCCACATTGGGTTGCATGAGCTGTGCCTCAACAGGGAATGGACCATTCGAAGGGGTGCAAGTAGGTAGCCTTTGGGATAGATGCTGTAGCTGTTGTGTTTGGAAGGAAGCCAACTGTTCTTGGAATTGGGGAGTCGGGTGTTGTTGCTCTGGGAGTCCTTGACCGAGGATGTTTGGGTTTTGGCATTGAGAGGATACGAGGTTTTGGGCCATCATTAGGAGCTCGCTGTTCACCAGTGGCTCGAGACCTAATAACCCAGATAGATCGAACTGCGACGACGTCGGGTTGCACAAGGAGGAGGTCAGGAGAGCAGACAGGTCGAGGAGATCGAGGCGATGGGTGTGGGTCACAGGATCAATGCCCATCCTGAGAAGCCTCTTCCTGATGTGCGTATTCCAGTAGTTTTTGATCTCGTTGTCGGTTCTTCCTGGCAAGCGAGCAGCGATCGCAGACCACCTGGAAGCCACGGCGGAGTCGAAGCACATAAGCATGAATTAATTTTCCTTGTGCTCGTTACCTAAAACCAAGACACTTCGCTGTATATCACTTACTTGTTCCCCAAAAGACTGTGTAGCTGAATGATCGCCTCTTCCTCCTCAAATGAGAACCTTCCTCTTTTAATGTCCGGCCGCAGGTAGTTCGTCCACCGAAGCCGGCAACTCTTGCCACACCTTGCAAGGCCTGTCCGTGCACCAAGGACATGAGCGGGTCTCACAAAGGTACTCATCGCCACGACTAACTCAACTCCATACCTGCTTTCTTGGGAAGAGTCCTCCAGCTCCCTTGCCCGTGCTTCTGGATGTAGTCGATGAGCTTCTGGTCCTCCTCAGGTGTCCATGGCCCCTTCTTCAGTCCATCCTTGTCACAACAAGGCGTTCTCCCCATATCGAAGACAAGAAGAGATTTAGTGCTGTTTCGGCTGGTCTCCTCGATTGATTTGCTTCAGGAAGCGTACGATGGGCTAACTATGAAGGATTGAGGCAGAGTTCAATGTCTAGCTTAATCACAATGAATAGGAGGTAAACCGTACTTGGGGTTATATAGAACGAAATAGCAACGAAAGGCTGAGAGGGAAGGAGCCAAAAGTCAATTGGATTCGGTACCGTCCTTTGTTTATCTCCATGGCGACGTGTCTCTCTCTCTCTCTCTCTCTCTCTCTCTCTCTCTCTCACTGGGGTTAAAACCCAGGCTTGGTGTGGGAGGAGGGTGACAGCCATAAAGCGTCGGAGGGGAGAGCGGGGACCCTTATCCCGTTCCCATTGGTGGCGCATTCCAGGTGGTGACACGTAACTGGGTGATGCGACGGATGGTTGGCACCAGGTTGTACTGGCGGGCTTGTTTTCACCTTCACGGTGTTCTTGCTTGCTGCTTCTGTAAAGACTCGGCCTGCATGACAAATGTGATGATGTCTGCACTCGTATGATTCAGTCGATGTAAGACGAGACTATGATTTCGAGGCATATGTCCCTACAAATTATAGATCGAGGAAAGTTTGTGAAGCGGAGACTTCGGGCTCTCGATGATTGCCACCAAAGCAGTCACAACAATCACATCCTTCAGTCCCTTCCCAGGCCAAAGTCAACAATTCCGACGGTCAATGATAACAGATGGATGGTCTAGATTGCTTTGAATGTATCACGGCGGTTGCTGCGCTCAGGTGTCTGGTCTCAGGCAGGCTCCAGCTCTCTCCCCTCACACGATGGACACATTTGTCGACTGCAATCCAAATTTGATTAGCCATTCATATATCAGCCTCTCAATCATAACGCATGGAAGCCATCTTGTGCTCAACATTGATGTCGGATTCGCCCTTTGACTCATCTTTTGTCCCACTTCAAGTCCCAAATGCTCAACATTTGATTGATTTCGATAGACTTTATTGTCTCGTTGTCTCTCGGACTGTACGCACTCAATTTCCCAATCCTGATGATCAAGTTTTCTCAGAAAACACATTTGATATCTTGATCTGTGCATGGCATCCAACTTCAACGGAAAAAGAAAGAGTCAATGAACCCTGCAACCACATTGAAATCGTGAAGAAGACGAAGAAGAAAGGGAGTGCCGTAGTCGATGGTCGTCCCAAGACTTCCACTGTGTTTCGGCCAATGGTTTGCCGCCTGCACAGCACCGTACACACGCTGGGATCAAACCCACTTATCGTCTCCCCTCTTCGAGATAGCTTGTTGAATTGACAGAGTGGCTCGGAGGACGCTGCGGCAGACACCCGAGGACGTGTCCGCCTCTGAGGATTTCACTGTTCTTGACGTGGCTGCTTGTCTTTTCCCAACAACAGCAACACGACTGTCGCATAATTGATGGAGGCATCCACCGTCACCAACGTCACTAGCGTACCCTCTACGTTCATCACTGTGGATAGGAAGCGTGTGTATGGGTGTGCATGGTAGTGCGATTCACCCTCAACCACAAATAGGAGGTGAAGGGTTATTTTGGTGTCACCTCAATGAAATATTATTTATGAGCATATAGTCGTATTTTATAGTCCTAACTAAGAAATGCAAAGCCTAGGTTTGACAACCGATCGCTGGAAACAAAGAATCAACTGCAGAAGGAAGGGAAATATGAGAAACTTGAGAGTGGTGTATTGGCAATGCATGATTGTGATCATCCTTGGTACGACGACTGTGATAACTACGACAACAACGAAGACTGTGAGATCGTCCAGGTGGTTGCCTCCCTGCCTCGCGCCATGGGAGCAGGCCATGTCTTAGATCATCAAATCAAGGAAATTAAAGCTCATGCCTTGATCATTGTGCAAGCAGGTGGCGATTTCCTTTGTTATTAATTGGAATAAAGAAGTGGTAATGCTAGATTATCTAAAGCTTATTATGATTCGGAGATCTAACCGGTGTCGTAGTCATGCCTGCAATATCATAACCCTGTAGATCGGTGTTAGTAGTAGCACTGTTGGGGTAGACGCATCTTGCAATCGGAAGCGTAGGGAGAGTGAGCAAAGTTGTTGTGGTGAAAGGATGAAAGAGAAGTTTGACTGTGCTTCGTGATGGCGGACTCGTTGAACTTCGTCGTACGGAAGGGAAGAACTACGGATTAATGTAATGTACTCGAACAGTAGGGGGATCACATAAAATAATTTAGGGTAGACATGCTACGACTCGGTTCTTGAGATAATGCCTGACTTACGTGTGGAAATTATAGCCTACAAACTTTGAATGAACGATGGCTAGCTAGCTTGCTACTGAAGAGACAATTCAGCCTGTGAGGACCGGTTAGCTTTCATGTCTTTAGAACCTCTGAGCAGAACGAGCTATTGCTTGATTGAACGAGCTTTGTTGGCTTCCCATAGATGCTTATCATTCCAGTGTTTGCAAGTTATCGGTGGCCAACCATCTCACCAGCTGATGCCTGACTACAGAAACCATGTAAAGTGCTCAAGTTTTAGGTGTCCTCGAGCTTGAAGGTCGTATCTGTCACTGACTTGGCTTCTGGAGAAGTAGGAGGCGAAGGTGAACCATCAGCTTGGCACCTTAAAGCAAAACATGATGACAAACCTAAATATATATACATATATATATATATATATCAATATATATGTAACATACATACATACATACATACATACATACATACATACATACATACATACATACATACATACATACATACATACATACATACATACATACATACATACATACATACATACATACATACATACATACATACATACATACATACATACATACATACATACATACATACATACATACATACATACATACATACATACATACATACATACATACATACATACATACATACATACATACATACATACATACATACATACATACATACATACATACATACATACATACATACATACATACATACATACATACATACATACATGAGATACAAATTTCATTATTCTGCACAAACTTGACTAATTTGCTGATTAAATCTGCTTTTCTTTTTTCTGGTTTACAATATTTCTGGTTGAATACTGAATGAAGATAGTAGCATCATTGTTGCACGTTGCACAAAGGAGTGGATAGGAGAAGCAAGAGATACTCCTGTACTAGCTCTCAGGAAAGGATCATTTCGCAGTTGTATTTATAGAACAGGATATATTGTAGACTAAGAAAGAATAGAACATAATTCTGTCCAACACTGTACTCAGAGAGGTAACAAACAGTAACTATACACAATCACACGACAAGAGATGATCCTCTATACAAAGCTTATCGTCTTCAATGAATCGATTGAAGATGGCTTACTTACAGTGTTAGATCTACAAGTTTACTTGCACACTAGTACATCTCTGCAGTCAGTTCACGTGAAAAGAGCGATAGCAACACCAGAAAGCTGCACACCAGTAAGTCTCGACCTCGGGACTCTCTGTTGATTCGGTGCGTGTGGTGCTTCCTCGTTGATGATGTCAAGATCACCATCTATCGTATTGCTCCGTTTCTTAAAGAGAGACTTCGAAATTGGAGTGTTGAAAACAAAATGCGACTCCCTTGCGATCAAAGTCTGCACAGGTAGTGAGAGAAGCGCGTAAGAACCACAGCAAAATTAGGACTACCATCGAATGTATATAACAGAGTGACTTACTGCTCCATTTACAGTCTTGGAGACCAACAACAGTTGTTTCAGATCACTATGATCGACTTTAGACAGTATCTTTACCTGCAAGGTTAGATTGAAACGTGAGAATTCTAATCTTCAATACGAAGTAAGACAGTATCTTTACCTGCAAGGTTAGATTGAAATGTGAGAATTCTAATCTTCAATACGAACAGGAAGAAACGAAGTAAAAAGGAGAGTACCAAAATATCTAGAGGCAGAGCCTCTAAACGATTTAATGTCTGCGTTCTCCACCTCCTGATCCGCCTCTTAGATGGAGCACCACCACATGGAGAGGATAAATTGGCTGAATCCACAGTCTTAGATAACACAACTCTTTTTCTCCCCAATATGCTTGTGCTATGAACAAATTCTAAGCCGGCTGGCACAGATTGTTCATGCTGGACCTTTCCTACTGCCATATTTTACTGCCACCCACTCTGCAATTCCAAGAATGACAACATGAGTCAGTGGCAAAGAGTTCCTGGCAGCAGAATCCAACACGAATTCGACAAAATCGTGCAATTGACACCTAAATACAACAGTTGTATTACGGAAAGATGATAAGCCCTATCGATCTAAAGCAACGAGCAGGTAAATCAAAAGACACCGAAGCAAATCTCTCATCAGACCTACATACCTGCGACCAACTCCGAATCGTGACAATGTTGGCCTTCAGATCCTCTTGAAAACGAAGACTCCTCGGAAATGGATTCGGTCGGATGGATCGACTCCTGCACGGCTTCACCTGACCACCACCATCATCCTCTCTTATATAGAGGGAGGGAACGAAGAAGAGGTGGACTCTGCAGTTTGACCTAATTGCTTTCCATGGAAACTGCTGGAATAGTCGTCGAAGTTCCGAAGGGAGCAAAACAAATATCCGACAAAAAGCAAGAAATAAAATAATAAAAGCGAGCCGCTGGTCCACCGTGGACAGCGTCCAACGAACGCGGGACCGACTTCGACGTGGCGGAATCTGGGCGGTTGGCGGAGTAGCCGTTGGGGACGGTAGAGCCGATCGGTACGTCCATTAGATCATAGCCAAACAAGATTATTTACCCAAATCAGAGCCTTCACTAAGCCAACACCCAGTATGCTATTATTGATCATAGAATCTAAATGACATATCCAACTTATGTTTAATGATAGAAAATACTTCATGAGTAAAAAAGGGCACCCAAAGAACAAATCAAATTATCAACCTGAGCATCACATAGCAAATAAAGATGAGCATCCAAAAAAACCTAGATGAGTAAATGACTATATAATAACTTCCAACATAAACAAATATCACAAGGAACAGTCAAAACTTTCCACAAGCTAAACCAAAAAATAGGCTATAAATGATTATTTGCATATAGGCTATGAATGATCAATTGCATTAGGGGTCCAGACTCATTTGTCATCCTGGGGTATAACTATCAAATTAACATTCAAAATCACATTAACCAACAAAGGACTAAAACACTATGGTTATTAGAAACATTTCACTTTTGATCAAAAATCAAATTAGAAATGATAGAAATTTTATTAACATAATCTATGTTAATAAATATAGTTTTAAAAGCAAGAGGCATATCAAAAATCTAATTAGATTAAGGACACTACTAAAAGATGAGAGTGTAACTCGTGTATCATATTAAAAAATAACTGCTAAGATCAACTGACATTAGGAGAATAATTAGTCTAGAAGACATAAAATCATATTTATCATATACAACTTGATATCAAATAATATCATATATATTCATAAAATTACTAATCCTTTTAGCTTAGGAAGTCATAATAGTGAAAGCTAGATTCGGGATACCTAGGCCACCTCTCTCTTTTGGAGTGGTAATAGTATCCCAAGCTAAATCCGTGAAAGCACATTCCATTGGTCATCGACGACGACCATGAACACTCTTTGACTTCAACTATGTTGTCACAATCTTGATCTTTAACACAACTATCGCCTTCCTTAGTGCCCTCAATTTAATTATATCTAACAGTAGAGTATCATCCAAAACATCTATCTAGAGTTCATTAATCTCTCCAGTAGTAGGAGCCTTAGGCACTGTGGCCAAACTCTATATAACAGGACCCATCATTTTCACTCGAAATTGAAACTAGGGGGCCAAAATGAAGAATTCTTAGTTACCATATTCTCATTAGGTATTTGTAACCAAGGGCACATGGAAAAAAGGGTAGCAACTGTATCCTCTGCGTTAAATGACAAATATGCTAATGTCGAGGAGTCAAGCAACCACTTTTCATTAAAGCCTTTCTTGTCACATCAACCTAGATCCTCGCCTGAGGTATCATCGATGAGAAAAGAGGTCTCAACATCTATGTGTTCATCACATGACATGTTAAAGTTTAGCAATTCTTGAGGATGCGCAATAGAATCTGAATGCGCCATTTATTTCTTTGAACCCCTCTCCCATTTCGATTGAGTTTGCCCATCGGAGTAGCCATTCTGGCGACCTGCTAGTCATCTTTTTTCTACCTTAATCCAAGGACCAAATAAGTCATTATCAAAATGATCCCTCTCTTTTATGGGGCTACAAAGCTGTAAAGAGGGTTGCTCCATAGCACCAAAAGGGGGAGATGATGAACTCAATAAAATATGGAGAGAAATCATAAAAACATTCGAGGCTAGTGGATATGAATTAACCTTATGACCTACACATCCACATTTAAAGCACACCGTTAGTAAATTCCCATAAGAAATCACTTGAAAGATTCATTCATTCGAGCATCCCAACTAAACACCCTATTCAAGGGTTTTGTTAAATCAATTTTGATATAAACCCTAATATACGTTCCCTTTTAAATGTGAAAAAAGGCTCATCAATATAAAGAGAACAATCCAATAGGCAAGTCAAATGAAAAACACAATCTCAATTCCAATACTTAAAAGGAAGGATGAGGAATTACACCTAAATCGAAACTAAGGGGATCCTCTTAGTAGAGACTTGAATTTATCCCTCTAGGATCTTAGATAAGAATCTCCTCCCTTATGTCCCTCTATAAGCACACTAACAATCTCTTTTTCAAAAAAAATCAAAATAAAAAAAATCTTTAATCATATCAATGACCATCGATAGAGATGCACATTTCCACAAGTATGAAACCATATATCACAAAAAATTTAGAGTAGGAGGACATTAGAGAAATCAACCAACTAAACTAGAAAGCCAAGATTTTTGCCATTCGCAAAGAGTATCTTCATCAAACTCAATAAAATCTTTCGAAGAATCACAAATCCGATCAAACAACAAGGAAGATAAAAGAGAACTTGTATCTAGCCTAAAAGGATCAGCTAGAATCTCTATCTATGAGGGACGACTATGAGAAGAAGAGCCATCAAATTGATCTTTCTTGGAAGGTAATATGATATGAGATGCCATTAGGCCGAATAAAGGAATGAGACTATATGTTAAGGGCATAGGCAAAAGAGATATGATAGAGTTTTTGCCATGCACCTTCACCACCGTTAAGGGATCAGGCACAATATCAGTCTATGGAATAACACTATCTAAAAGAGAGGCCAATAGAATGGAATGAGAAACTGAAGGGATAAAAGATAGTTAGTTAGAGTTATAAAGAGTAAAGGAGAATTGATGGTAAAGGAAGAAGAAAAAATAATAACGAGAGTGATAGAGTTTTCCCCTCACCACTAGAGATTTCTCGAGACCCAGAGCTTCTCTCTATAGAAAGAGAGAGAGAGAGGATTCCAAATATTATTTTTTATTTTTTTCATCTAATAAAACAATTTATGTATCTCGTTTTCACAAGTTAAATAAAATATCTAGTAAATTTTTTTCCTACTCATTTTGTTTTAAAAGATCTCTCGATAAAATTATGAGAACATATTTGAATGACTGAGCAATGTTGCATCCTCTCCTACAACACTTTTAGATATGAATACCGTAATTAGCACATCATAAATCTCCATGAGGTTCCTAAGAGGTTAATATTGTTAGAAAAGAGATAGAGAAGAAATTACTGAAGAAGCTTTATTGAATAGTTGAAGATGCTTCAATACATTAACATGTTCCCTCTCCTATTTATAGGATTAGGAGGAATGATTTCCCTCAACATAATAGAGGATTTTCCTCAACAGAATAGAGAGATTTCCTCATATAGTTGGGGAAATCTTATCAAGAAGCTTTATTGAATAGTTGAAGATGCTTCAATACATTAACATGTTCCCTCTCCTATTTATAGGATTAGGAGGAATGATTTCCCTCAACATAATAGAGGATTTTCCTCAACAGAATAGAGAGATTTCCTCATATAGTTGGGGAAATCTTATCTTCTATCAAATATTTTGTGACCAAATATTACAATGGTATCCCATGATTAAAATAAAACTAATTAGATCCTTAGCAAATGATACCAAATGACTTGAGATGAATTCATTCTCCATGAAAACTATTCGGTACAATTCTCAGTAAAATTGAGCATCGACACATGTCTTTGTACCCGAAGCCATTTTTTTTGCAACCTACGGACGATTTGATGATGACAGTCTTTATCTGATCACCGTAAAGCCTCCAACCAATCAATCTTTTAGAGCTGACAGTCTCTTCAAAGGAGAGGCTTTCATTGACATTGCCATTCCTCTAAACCGACGAGATTATCTACGTTTCTTCACACATCAAACAGCAAAAAGAAATGCATTGCTCGTGGTTTTCTTCGGCGGCAAGCTTTCGAGTCTTGTCAGTAATTAATGCTAGTCTGGTGATATCAACCTGTCGAAAGAAAGATCAAAAGAAATGGCTAAGCCTGCAATTAATGGGCACGGCTAATCTTCCTTACCATTTGGCGTTCGGTAACATTAATGGAATGACCGATTTCTGAGAGAGAAAGAGAGATAATATGCTTCAGCTTTGGAACTGAGAATCCAACTCTGAGATTGTTCATAGCAGCAGTTCTCCCAAAAGCTTCCTAATAGTAACAAAAGCTATTCAACTACTTCGGAAAGGAGTCTTATGACTGCCAATCCTCAACCATAGGCTACAAAATACCAGCTGACATATAACCACACCGAGTCATCTTTCTCTTGCCAGTCTTACCTTAATTTCATCTGAACGATCTATGTTTCAATGGTCGATCGAGGAGAAAGGTTCCAAATCCAGAAGACAATCACCAAAAGGAGCTAAAGTAGCTAAATAACTGGATCAAAATATCCATCATACATGTATATGTATGTGTGCATAATATATACACACACATCTTATCATTTCCATGATCAGAACGCCACCAGTAGCACGCGAGAATGCCGTTCATGTTCCATGGATCTCTATACCTGTATCTGTATGTGTCTATCGATAGTAAGACTTGAGGAGGGCGCCGCAGAAAGTGCAAATGATAGCCCGCCAGGGCTTACGATGCACCGGCACGTAGCAGAAACGCGTGGTCGTCTCCATGTCCGCCACCCTCGCGCAGGCCCCACAGCGCGAGCAGATCCCCGCCACCGGCTTGCTGCTCCTCGTCGTCCGCCGCTGGTCCACCAGAAAGCACATGAACACCAACTTCTTCTTCTCTCACAAGCGCGCACACATGTACACCTGATCTCCGCCCTCTGACCTGCTGCGTGCTTGTTAAGATGACTGATCGAACGTGACGAAGAAAAGAAGCATCAGAGAGAGAGAGAGAGAAAATGAGCGGCTCGGATGGCAGGCGGTGACGAAGAAGAAGTCTGTTGGCAGGGCGGCAAGCAGATTCCAACACCGGTATTTAATGAAGGTTGGCGGCGAGAATACGTTCAGCTTTCTAATTTATTGCGGATGGTTGGGGTGAGACGAACCAAATGCCTGTTCAATAAAGGCTTCCTGTCGACCAAATGGAATCGGAGACTTCTTCTCTCTCCATCTCGCAATTCTGCCGCTACTCTTACCACGAGACACCCTCGCTCTTCCGATCTCACCTTGTGCACCGACCGAGAGATAAAAACCAAGAAAGGGTTGCAATCCTCGGCACAGTTCAGGCCATAGCTTTCGTTAGTTATTGTGTTGAGGAGTTCTCCCCGTCGTCGTCGCTCTCTGCACCCCATCGACAAGATTTTCGATAAAAAGGCGTTGCTGGCTTGATCGAACCAAAGAAGATAAGAAATCGACACTCTATATGGATTCATGTGCATCCCAATCTTCTTCCCTCGTTCTGAGTTAATTACAGATTATTTCTTATAATTAATTATTTTTTTATTTTTTGATTCTAATATTTTTTTAAAAATATATTATATATACTTAAAAAATAATATATTTAATATCGTTTCTTTTTTACATCATTGATTATACCGATCGAAATATATCATATACTTGATAGTAAATCGAAATAAGATAAAGTCAGTACATGCTCAATGATAAATTTTATGATATTTTCATCAGCAAAATCGATGGTGTGAGGAGAAACGAGGTTAAATATTTAGTCTTCATAAATATATAAATCTTAAGATAACTTTTAAAAATATAGAGAACGAATGCTAAAAATTACTAATTATAAAGGATAATATGTAATTAGCCCGTGCATTATAAATCAAGTAATATCCGTAATTACTTTTTGAAGTATCATTTTTTCATCTCTTTCACCTATAATTTGTTAATTACGAGAATAATAGAGCTAATCTCATCAAAAACTAATATGAAAAGAACCACCAATTAGGTGGATTAAGGTTAACATGAAAAGAACTATAAGAATTTCTAAGAGTATATATATTTTTTAGAGTGTCACATTCCACCAACTTATCACAGACAATCGTAGTGCGTCCATAACATTTTTGCAACACTCATTAATTATGTTTGTTTGCACAGTTAGTTATATGTTTTGTCATAGTTTTTATGTTTTCGCTTAGTTTTTATAAGCATAGGAAGTTTATAAGACTTCACGTTCAAGACAAAACTAGGTTAAAACTATTCCATTTTCAAGTGTTGTCACATATTTTTCTTAAGATTTATTATACGAGGTGGAGTGTTAGTCATTTCTATCCTCTTGGAACCACCCAAGTGGTATTGGATGGTGTTTTGAAGTATTAATGAGTCTTATTTGGATAAACATTGGATAAACAAATTATATACTTGCCTTACACACTCTAATTGAATTAATGTTTTGAGACTTGGACTGTCTTTTACCATTGTTTTTTCTTTTCTTTTTTTTCCATTGTACTCTAAGTATTTGTTAAATTATTTGTTTGTTATCTCTTTGGGTGAGACGTCGGATTTATTCTCGTTTTTTGAAATCTAATCAACCCTAAAAGATTCATATTTTTTGACTTTTTTGCATATATATATATATATTTATATATACATGATCATGCATACGGACATATATATATATATATATATATATTCTCTCAATTATGCTAACAATTTTTATAATAATCCTTTCATGTTTTTGGTTATATTTTTTGACATATAATTGACCCTATAACGGAGTTGGTTACAGGTTACATTTATTTCTCGATGTGAATACAGAGTGATCCAATTTCTAAATAGCTGTTGGCTGTATAACTTTTAGTAATAAAGACTATTACCAAAGATGATATATTTGCTTGGAAAGCTGAAATCACATTGAGCATCATCGGTCCTTAATTAAACTAAAAAAATTGTAATATAGGTCATTCATATTTAATTATTATAATCATTATATTTTTATATATTTTTTAATTAAAAAAATAATTTTAAAATATAAAAAAAAATTATAATTTATATTTTAAAAATAGATATATTACTATAATGAGTGTAATAACATAAAAAAATATGATATAAAAATTATAATTTATAATTTTTTTAATCAAATAAATAACCCAATTAAGATTCAAATCTAGGTTTAATAGGTTTAAAACTAAATATTTAACCATTATATCATATGTTTTATTATATTATATATTTATATTTTATTATATTTAATCGTAGAAGATTGGATTCGAATTTAACCACTTATTTTTAGGGAGGAGTATCATTGGTTTTTTCAGTGATACTATTCTAAGAAATCTAGAAGAAAACAATTCTATTTTATGAAAAAAAATAACATAGTAATTTTTTTAATCAAC
This sequence comes from Musa itinerans, assembly GCA_001649415.1. Classification (NCBI taxonomy): domain Eukaryota; kingdom Viridiplantae; phylum Streptophyta; class Magnoliopsida; order Zingiberales; family Musaceae; genus Musa; species Musa itinerans. The sequence continues at coordinate 51,599 of LVTN01000092.1, read as the reverse complement.
AACCTTAAAACTCTTACATCTTTATAACGAGAAATTAATCTTTAAATCAACAATTTGTGAGCGTGTGGAGGAGCACATTAATTGCAACACATTATTGGCTACACCGATCATCAAACGTCAAAGTTGCATTCAGACAAATCGAGTTTGAAATTGCCACGTTAAACATTAGATCAATCAAATTTGCGTTGTTATTCGACGTTAGTTTTGGATATTTCATCTAATATCCTATTAATTCCCATATTGAAATTGCACGTGACTCATCACGTGATTCATTGTCCCAACCGAGTGTCAAAACCCTTAAACCTTCCCATCTCCGTGGCCTCCGCCGGCACGCTGCGCCCCTCCGGAGTCGGAGGAGACGCCATCTTTCCTACGTCCCTAATAGCAGAACTCCCACGCCCGAGCTAAAGCCCTAATCCTCTCTCTATGAAAGCCCTAATCCCTCGGCCCCTCTCCATCCAGACCTTCTTGCCGTCGCCCCTCTCCTCTCCTCGCTTCTCCGTCTTCTTCCTACACTCCGTCGCTGGCGATGGAGCGCCGTCGCGGAGGCCGCAATCCCATATCTTGCCCTCCTCGCCCGCCTCTTCCTCCCAGTCTTTTGCTTCTCCTTCCTCTTTCTCCTCCTCCTCCTCCTTCTCGTCGAGGCATTACGAGGAGGAATGCAAGAACGTGAAGGTCGCAGTGTTTTGGGACTTCGAGAACTGCAACATTCCCGTTGGCGTCAATGTGTTCCGGGTGGTGCACCGGATCACGTCGGCCTTGCGTTCGAACGGCATCAAGGGTCCGGTTACCATTACCGCCTTCGGAGACGTGTCGCAGATCTCTCGGACCACTCAGGAGGCTCTTGCCTGCACCGGGGTCTGCCTCACTCATGTGCCGCATGGTCGGTTCATTTTTTTTGCTCATATTTTAACATCCACGCTCAATTTCATGCAAATTCGATCCTGTTAATAGTCGAGATGTTATTTTAACATCCGCTCTCAATTTCATGCAACTTCGCTCTCAATTCCAGCGCTAAAATATTCAATCATTTAGATGATGGATTGTTCATCTAGAAAAATTATTTAAAATTCTTTACTTTCAAGTTAATTGGGCAGTTTCTTTGTATTCTTTTTGTTTCTTTATGTCACAAATGTTACTTTTTAAGCTGCTTACTTCCTTGAAATATGATTATGTGAAAAAGGTATAAAAAGGTCACGGTTCATGCTCACGTTGTTAAAATAAGTCTTTCGCTCTATTTGTGAAGAGTTTGCTGATTCTAAAGTGTAAGAATCATATGAAGTTGTTGTGAATCTCTCTTCTTTATTTTTCTCTTCTGTTCCAGTTTAAGCGTTTGAATCATTTGGTCACCACAAAAGGCAGACCTTTAAGGCTTAGTATTCATAAGTAAAATGTTGGACAGGAGTATTTCCTTTGCTATTGCTAGTTTTAGTATCTTGCTAAGCAAGAAAATACCAGCAGATGATTCATTTCTCATCCCATTCATAAAAATCTGCAATTGTTGTGCATTGTAGGTGGTAAGAACAGCTCTGATAGACTCTTTATGGCTGATCTTGTCTATTGGGTTTCACAAAACCCTCCTCCTGTCCATTTCTTTTTAATATCTGGGGACAGGGACTTTGCAAACATCCTCCACCGGTTGAGGATGAGCAACTACAACGTACTGCTCTCCAGCAAGGATGGTGCACCTGGCGTTCTCTGTAGTGCTGCAACATTTATGTGGCCTTGGTCTAGTTTGGTAAAGGGAGAGACTACTATTGTCAAGCATTTTAACCACCCACCTGATGGATTATATGAATCTTGGTATGGCCATTACAAAGCTGTCCTGGATGACCCTTTCTCCGACATTGAACAGGCTACTAATTCACAATGTGAGGAATCTATGGAATTAATTTCTGAAACTAAGCCTCGCCCAGTTCCTAAGGCTTTAGTAAATGCGATCCGTCAGATTTTATACTCATATCCTGAAGGGTTGAATCTCCCAGAACTTCGAGCTGAGCTCAAAAGGATCAACGCAACTATGGACAAGGACTTCTTCGGGTATAAGAAGTTCTCACACCTTCTTGCCTCAATGCCAAATATACTGAAGATAATACCCAATCCATCTCTTGAAGGCCAATCACTTGTTGTCAGTACACATAGAAAAATAGCAGATTCAGTGCCATCGAGATTTAAGCCGGTTCAAGATGTGTATGTCAGTGATGGAGAGAAAAACGGTGCTTCGAGACAGAATGGAAAACCACTCCCAATTACTCCTCCAAGTAATGAGTCGGAGCCTGCATCTACTATATCTGAGACTATTGCCCATCAGAAAGAGAATGACTCAGATAGTGGTAAACAGAACTCCAGTCCCACTCAGGGACAGCATGCTGTAGATGAGGGGAGCCTACTTGAAAGAATTAAAAGTTTTATTTTTGGACACCAGCACCGCAAAACAGAGCCTTTTTCTCCCAGTAAAGGGAATGACATGGAAGGCAGTGCCTATGCTTCCACCTCTGAGCATACAAACAATACTGCAGCCGAAAAAGGATTTGTGCAGAGGATTATAAAAACCTGGAGTTACCGTACAAGTGGTCAGCGTGTTGGGGGAACTGATAGCATTTCTGGACTGGACTCCACTTCCCATGAGGATTCTGGTGAGGCAAAATCAATTTGCAAGCCCACTGAGAAGTTGAAATTTGAAGATAAAGCAACACGGCCGAAGCATAATTTTTCCAATCAGCCTAATGCTAGTCCAAATTCAACAGAAGCAAGTGAGTCAATTTCAAAGAATAAGACCATCGAACAATCTGAAACATCCATTGGTTCTCCAGATATGAATCAAAGCTTCTTTAGCCAGATTGGAAGCTCGTGGATGTTCTGGAAATCTGGCAAGGACCAGAAAATTAATTCCACAGCTTATGAAGAGGTTACCAATTGCCAAGAAGATGTTGCATGTGGAAAGTCCAATAATGATCTGGGTAATATCATTGGTGAGACAGAACCTCATGATGTCTTTTCAAAAGGGCACTTTTGGGATGCTCTAGAATCATTTTTGCTGACTTCAAAGGGATCTGAGCTTATTCTAAAATCGAGAACAAGGTAAACCTCTGTCATCTCTGCACAAGTGCAATCTTGGGTGGATATGATATTCAGATTTGTTACTGTTATTTTAAGATAGAATTTTTTTGCAAGTGCTGATATCATAAATTGAAAATGTGTCTTAACTAAAATGTTCTTTTCCTGTGGGATGTGTAACTCTAATGTTGTTTGTCCATAGATACCAGATCTTTTCCTCTTCGAATCATGATCAGGTTTTCACATCCTGATTTACAATAATTTCGTGTCTTAGTTAATCAGGATAGGTGATGGGGATGGTTGATACTGGAGATTATTCTTCTAAGTTATCTAGTTTCATGGATATGAGCCAGGTGATTAACTAAAGAATAAACATGCATATGATATATTCCTTATTTTGAAATCCATTTAAGAGAATTTAAGCGCTAAAGAATTAAGAAAAAATCTGTATCAGTTCTCTATTAATGTATGTTGCTTTTTATATAAGCTTGTTGCTTTCTGTATAAGTTGTTGAATGGAAATGAAATGAGAAAAAAATAGTTCAAAAATATAAGATTGCTCATCATTTTTTCAACCATATTCTTGTACGGCAACCCAAGTCTTCTATATTCAATAAATCGTCATATATACATATACATACTTGCTGCATATGCATATATAGGCACACTTCCCATGCTTATCTTACGTTCATCTTTTAGATCTACTTGAGCCCTTGAATTGTCATCCACAACCTGATCTGTTTCTACACCCACTTAGTTTACTTAGAGCTATTGACTTTACAAGGCTCAAGTACAGTACTTATGTATGAACAACTTAACCTATTTGTTCATTGCATTACTACATTCAAACATAACAATTAAACCTCCATATCATGAAACTAAGCATCATTTTTTGTACTTGCATGCTTACCATGACCTAGAATGTTTCATATTCCAGATACCTATCTGTTGGCCTTTGGAGTTGTTATCCAAAAACCACAATCTACTTGCATTATAGAATATGCATTCTGGGAATTACATCTTTGTTTGTGTTGGCCTTTTTCTAAATGTTGTCTTTGTTAACATTGCTTGTTGATTTATGTTAAATTAATATTCCTTTTTCCTATATAAAGTCATTTGTTTTTGTTGCTTATACCTTTCTTTTATAAGACCTGGGTGTACCGCTCTGTCACGGACAAACTTCTAAACTGGATGTTTGATGAAATGCTTATGTATGTCCGTGTCTTTTCATATGTTCATGCTTTGCACAGCATGTAGAGGGACGATCGAAGGCGCAACAGCCCCATTTTAGGCTTGTAAATAAAGGTCGTGTTATGTGGACACTTGTGAGAGATATTCGGTCTGTAATGGACCATTTTAACCCTTTGTTGTGCAACTATTCGGAGCTTGTAAAGTCTATTTGTAATTTGCATTGTCAATGAAGTGTTTTCGGAGATGTTTGCTTGTGGATCCCGATAGAGGCGCTTTTCTCTAGCCCGTTTTCGCTTTTGTAGGTCCTAAGGGACCAAAGGGAGGTTTCGGGGAGGCTGACCTTTGCGGACGGACCGGAGCAAAACGTCGGCCATCTCAGCACCCTGGAACCCCCCGGGTGGCACAGGGCTGGATGGGGCTTTCGTATAGCAGGTAAGGTGCTGTCCCATGCTTCGCTCTTCGTCCGCCGCTCGCTGCTCGCTCGCGCGGCCCAAAATGGCCTGTTTTGGCCCGTTTTTTGGCTGTTTTGGCCTGTTTTTGGGCTGTTCTGGCGTGCTGCGGTGACGGAGGTGAGCGGAGCAAAACGTCGGCCATCTCAGCACCCTGGAACCCCCCGGGTGGCACAGGGCTGGATGGGGCTTTCGTATAGCAGGGAAGGTGCTGTCCCATGCTTCGCTCTTCGTCCGCCGCTCGCTGCTCGCTCGCGCGGCCCAAAATGGCCTGTTTTGGCCCGTTTTTGGGCTGTTTTTGCCTGTTTTTGGGCTGTTCTGGCGTGCTGCGGTGACGGAGGTGAGCGGAGCAAAACGTCAGCCATCTCATCACCCTGGAACCCCCCGGGTGGCACAGGGCTGGATGGGGCTTTCGTATAGCAGGGAAGGTGCTGTCCCATGCTTCGCTCTTCGTCCGCCGCTCGCTGCTCGCTCGCGCGGCCCAAAATGGCCTGTTTTGGCCCGTTTTTGGGCTGTTTTTGCCTGTTTTTGGGCTGTTCTGGCGTGCTGCGGTGACGGAGGTGAGCGGAGCAAAACGTCAGCCATCTCATCACCCTGGAACCCCCCGGGTGGCACAGGGCTGGATGGGGCTTTCGTATAGCAGGGAAGGTGCTGTCCCATGCTTCGCTCTTCGTCCGCCGCTCGCTGCTCGCTCGCGCGGCCCAAAATGGCCTGTTTTGGCCCGTTTTTGGGCTGTTTTTGCCTGTTTTTGGGCTGTTCTGGCGTGCTGCGGTGACGGAGGTGAGCGGAGCAAAACGTCAGCCATCTCATCACCCTGGAACCCCCCGGGTGGCACAGGGCTGGATGGGGCTTTCGTATAGCAGGTAAGGTGCTGTCCCATGCTTCGCTCTTCGTCCGCCGCTCGCTGCTCGCTCGCGCGGCCCAAAATGGCCTGTTTTGGCCCGTTTTTTGGCTGTTTTGGCCTGTTTTTGGGCTGTTCTGGCGTGCTGCGGTGACGGAGGTGAGCGGAGCAAAACGTCGGCCATCTCAGCACCCTGGAACCCCCCGGGTGGCACAGGGCTGGATGGGGCTTTCGTATAGCAGGTAAGGTGCTGTCCCATGCTTCGCTCTTCGTCCGCCGCTCGCTGCTCGCTCGCGCGGCCCAAAATGGCCTGTTTTGGCCCGTTTTTTGGCTGTTTTGGCCTGTTTTTGGGCTGTTCTGGCGTGCTGCGGTGACGGAGGTGAGCGGAGCAAAACGTCGGCCATCTCAGCACCCTGGAACCCCCCGGGTGGCACAGGGCTGGATGGGGCTTTCGTATAGCAGGGAAGGTGCTGTCCCATGCTTCGCTCTTCGTCCGCCGCTCGCTGCTCGCTCGCGCGGCCCAAAATGGCCTGTTTTGGCCCGTTTTTGGGCTGTTTTTGCCTGTTTTTGGGCTGTTCTGGCGTGCTGCGGTGACGGAGGTGAGCGGAGCAAAACGTCAGCCATCTCATCACCCTGGAACCCCCCGGGTGGCACAGGGCTGGATGGGGCTTTCGTATAGCAGGGAAGGTGCTGTCCCATGCTTCGCTCTTCGTCCGCCGCTCGCTGCTCGCTCGCGCGGCCCAAAATGGCCTGTTTTGGCCCGTTTTTGGGCTGTTTTTGCCTGTTTTTGGGCTGTTCTGGCGTGCTGCGGTGACGGAGGTGAGCGGAGCAAAACGTCAGCCATCTCATCACCCTGGAACCCCCCGGGTGGCACAGGGCTGGATGGGGCTTTCGTATAGCAGGGAAGGTGCTGTCCCATGCTTCGCTCTTCGTCCGCCGCTCGCTGCTCGCTCGCGCGGCCCAAAATGGCCTGTTTTGGCCCGTTTTTGGGCTGTTTTTGCCTGTTTTTGGGCTGTTCTGGCGTGCTGCGGTGACGGAGGTGAGCGGAGCAAAACGTCAGCCATCTCATCACCCTGGAACCCCCCGGGTGGCACAGGGCTGGATGGGGCTTTCGTATAGCAGGTAAGGTGCTGTCCCATGCTTCGCTCTTCGTCCGCCGCTCGCTGCTCGCTCGCGCGGCCCAAAATGGCCTGTTTTGGCCCGTTTTTTGGCTGTTTTGGCCTGTTTTTGGGCTGTTCTGGCGTGCTGCGGTGACGGAGGTGAGCGGAGCAAAACGTCGGCCATCTCAGCACCCTGGAACCCCCCGGGTGGCACAGGGCTGGATGGGGCTTTCGTATAGCAGGTAAGGTGCTGTCCCATGCTTCGCTCTTCGTCCGCCGCTCGCTGCTCGCTCGCGCGGCCCAAAATGGCCTGTTTTGGCCCGTTTTTTGGCTGTTTTGGCCTGTTTTTGGGCTGTTCTGGCGTGCTGCGGTGACGGAGGTGAGCGGAGCAAAACGTCGGCCATCTCAGCACCCTGGAACCCCCCGGGTGGCACAGGGCTGGATGGGGCTTTCGTATAGCAGGGAAGGTGCTGTCCCATGCTTCGCTCTTCGTCCGCCGCTCGCTGCTCGCTCGCGCGGCCCAAAATGGCCTGTTTTGGCCCGTTTTTGGGCTGTTTTTGCCTGTTTTTGGGCTGTTCTGGCGTGCTGCGGTGACGGAGGTGAGCGGAGCAAAACGTCAGCCATCTCATCACCCTGGAACCCCCCGGGTGGCACAGGGCTGGATGGGGCTTTCGTATAGCAGGGAAGTTGCTGTCCCATGCTTCGCTCTTCGTCCGCCGCTCGCTGCTCGCTCGCGCGGCCAAAAATGGCCTGTTTTTGCCCGTTTTTGGGCTGTTTTTGCCTGTTTTTGGGCTGTTCTGGCGTGCTGCGGTGACGGAGGTGAGCGGAGCAAAACGTCAGCCATCTCAGCCCCCTGGACCCCCCCGGGTGGCACAGGGCTGGATGGGGCTTTCGTATAGCAGGGAAGTTGCTGTCCCATGCTTCGCTCTTCGTCCGCCGCTCGCTGCTCGCTCGCGCGGCCAAAAATGGCCTGTTTTTGCCCGTTTTTGGGCTGTTTTTGCCTGTTTTTGGGCTGTTCTGGCGTGCTGCGGTGACGGAGGTGAGCGGAGCAAAACGTCAGCCATCTCAGCCCCCTGGACCCCCCCGGGTGGCACAGGGCTGGATGGGGCTTTCGTATAGCAGGGAAGGTGCTGTCCCATGCTTCGCTCTTCGTCCGCCGCTCGCTGCTCGCTCGCGCGGCCAAAAATGGCCTGTTTTGGCCCGTTTTTGGGCTGTTTTGGCCTGTTTTTGGGCTGTTCTGGCGTGCTGCGGTGACGGAGGTGAGCGGAGCAAAACGTCGGCCATCTCAGCACCCTGGAACCCCCCGGGTGGCACAGGGCTGGATGGGGCTTTCGTATAGCAGGGAAGGTGCTGTCCCATGCTTCGCTCTTCGTCCGCCGCTCGCCGCTCGCTCGCGCAGCCAAAAATGGCCTGTTTTGGCCCGTTTTTGGGCTGTTTTGGCCTGTTTTTGGGCTGTTCTGGCTTGCTGCGGTGACGGAGCTGAGCGGAGCAAAACGTCAGCCATCTCAGCACCCTGGAACCCCCCGGGTTGTCACGGACAAAGTTCTAAACAGGATGTTTGATGCAATACTTGTGTATGTCCGTGTCTTTCTGTTTGTTCATGCTTTGCACTTCTTATCTCTGCATTTTCGAGGGCATAACAGCCTCGTTTAAGTGGGCTTGATGGCCGTTTTAGGCTTGTAAATAAAGATTGTTCATGTGGACACTTGTGAGAGATATTCGGTCTGTAATGGACCATTTTAACCCTTTGTTGTGCAACTATTCGGAGCTTGTAAAGTCTATTTGTAATTTGCATTGTCAATGAAGTGTTTTCGGAGATGTTTGCTTGTGGATCCCGATAGAGGCGCTTTTCTCTAACCCGTTTTCTCTTTTGTAGGTCCTAAGGGACCAAAGGGAGGTTTCGGGGAGGCTGACCTTTGCGGACGGACACGCAGGGGTGCCGCACGACTTAGGCAAAACCAGCTAAGTCCGTGACAGCTCGATACACCCATACCGTACCATACCGAGCCCAGGTCGAAACTCCGGTACGGTATTGCGGACCTTGGTACTAGTAGTTGTTTTGGTCAATTATAGTCGTTAAAATCTGATATATTTTAACAAATTTTTATTGTTAAACAACTTGACTTGGTGATTGATATTAGTCTCTCCTGTCCAATCGTGATTTAGTGTGTCATACAAATCAATGACAAAACCGATCACCATATGATGCAAGATCATTTTAATTTGTTTTCTTATTTTAGTAAGTAGTGGGCATTTTGCTAATACTATAATTTCCCACTTGGCAACATATGTTATCAATTTAGTTTTATGGATTGCTCAAGGAGAAGAAATGATAAGAAAACGAGGGAAAAGTTGGAGAAATAAGTGATTTCATCTCTCTAGGGAAGTTATGAAGGCAAAACCTACTGATCAGAATACCATAAAATTGAAAAGTTATCTTCTTTAAAGGAGGAAAGTGCAAGTAATTAATGTGATTTGATGTAATTGAATTCTTTTTTTTGTTCCTGTATATTTCTTTTTTTTTTCTTATACTTGGGAACTCCGGAAAAAAGTAAAAACAAAAGATTGTATTTAGAGATGAATGATTGAATTAATGAATGATTTTTTCTCATGTTATGACGTAATGTATGTGCAAGTGGTGTGAGGCCACATTTTAATTCTCAATGATGTGTGTGAGACTTTCATCCCTAGAAGTTTTTCCTTGAGTGACTATTGGTATATAATCAACCTTTTCTATTATCTTTCCCTATCATCATCCTTTCCTTCCTCTCTCTTACCCTTCCCCTAACCTGAAATAAAAAAGAAAAAAGTTACTATATTTGTCATGAATTTGTCATATATCACCATACCTACAAAGCAAGGTTTGCAAAATTAGCCACATAATACGAGAAATATTAAACAAATATAAAATTACAATTATGTTAATTAATTTGTATGCATATAAATTTTTTTGTGTCGCTTCAATAGAGTATAAAATGAGCAAGAATTATTTAAAATGATACAAACATGTGTTAAGGGATTTAAAAATATAATAGTAAAAAAATGTAACATAATTATTATTAGGTGTGGAGGTAGCGGGAGACAAAAAAATCTTTAATAGAACTATAAATAAGGGATGCATGCAGTTGACCCATAATGGTTGGGAATTTACATTGTTGTGGTGGGAGATGCTTTTGTTTGATATCATGCTTCATGATAATTTATTATTAGTGGTGAAATAGTTAGACTAGATGAAACAATTATTATTAGTGGTATGAGCAGAGATAGAAAGAGACTTAAAAAGGTCTTTAATGTAAACTATAAATAAATGATTTATGTAGTTGACCTCAAATTGTTGGGATTTTATATTGTTGTGGTGGACATGGTTTGCCTTAGCGGTCCGTACCATTGTACCGATCAATTATTGATATGATACGTATCGAATTATATTGACATATCAATATGTGGTATAGTGGGACATATCGACAAACCGGTATGTATCGCTCGTATCGGTCCTCTTCTGGACCGGTACATACTACCTATACTGGGCAGTACGTCACGATATGGTGAACCTTGATGGTTGCTAGATGCTTTTGTTTGATATCATACTTCATGATAATTTATTATTAGTGGTGAAATAGTTAGAAGAGGTGAAATAGTTATTATTAGTGGTACGAGTAGAGAGACTTAAAAAAAGTCTTTAATAGAAACTATAAATAAATGATGCATGTAATCTACCCCAAATAGTTGGTACTTTACATTGTTGTGGTGAGAGATGCTTTGTTTGATATTATAATTCATGATAATGAAACATCAGTTAACATATTAGGGAGAATGTCATGGTGACTTATTTTAAGATTTGGAGCTTGCTAGTGTCATTGGGATGCTCTTTTAACTATCGTGACTTGGTTGAGAGGTTGATTTATGTTCCTCTATGCTAAGGTAACTTTAAGAATGCGTTTAAATAGCTTGACAATGGTGGATATTAGATGGTAGGCTATTAGATGAAGAGAAGAGAGAAAGGTAGAGAGAATCTTGGACTCATTCCGAATCCTCCAAACTCACATCGAGGGGAAGATTGTGACTTGTTCCATTGACACGTCTTGTCCGAATAAAAAACTTTCACTCGTTTAATAAGTCACGATCCCGTTGCAATTCCTTTGCCCCTTTTACATGCCTAAATATACAAAGATAATGAAATCAACAATAGTTAAAACATGGTTATTCAAATATTTATATTCTTGCTTTTAGGGAAAGATAAGTTTTCAAATTCATTTGTGGCAAATAATTTTCCTTTTTGATGTTTGTCTTCCATTTTGGCACCTAGGGTGATTCCTTCCCCTTGTTATATTTATTTAATTTTGTCCTCTTATGCTTGATCTAGGAAATAAGGGTAGAAATGAGGGGATGTCATGATGTAACAACCTTGTAAGTTTCCCATGTAAGATACAGTAAGAGCCTTGTAAGAACCTCTATCATATTAAAATTATTCTAAAGATAAAAAGGAAATTAGTTAGATCAAAATTGTACATGTTAGCAGAATGCCAACTTGACTTTACCATTGATCTAGAGGGCTTTAGGTTGACCCTTACTCTTTCCAAACTTGGTACAGATTGGAATGTGTCTCGATTTCCATCAATATAGTGATGGTGACTTAAATTTTGGTAGCAATAACTTCTATCATCATGATGATAAGGATGTAAATTATCAAATGATAATACATAATAAGAAAATCAAACCTCCGTTTAAACCTTAAATAGGTTAAAATTTGTATATAGAGATAGGTTTTGTGCAAAAATAACTTAGAGACATGCAAATGCTATCTAAGTGTATTCCTTGACGTCATATAGGCCTTCGTCAAGGAAGCCACTCAAGATACAACGACATCGAATCTAAAGTGTGCATGATTATGGAGCATGAGGATAAAACACACTAGAATAAACAAAACAGAAATTGTTGGAAAGACAAAGTCATTGAGAAGTCAAAGGAATCAAAAGCTTTGATTGGGAGTTGAAGCAACTTTGAAGGATGAAAGTTGGTCGTTTTTAGAACCGAAAACAATAGGCTACAAAAGGCTCTATCCATAGCCTTTCCCTTCTTGCTAATTGGAGGTAGATTGTGGAGTGTGCCTCATGGCATGTCACAAGTGCTCTGTAATTGCGTAAGCCACACTGTAGGCTTGTGCCAAACATTGTGTGTATGGGGACAATACTTCATATTTCACGTCATGCAACATGCTTTGTGCCACGGGCATGATGGTGTGTTGGATGCACGAGATAAATGACACAATAGTGAAAAAGGTGACTTTTATATTTTCTTTAAAAGCTTTAACAATCCCATACAAAGCATAACATTTTCTTCAAAAAATAAGCAACTATATCAAATAAATAAATAATCAATGATAAATAAATGCTATTGTTGGTGTATCTATTATGTGGTCAATGAGATAATCTTTTAAGGATTTAATCTCATTTATTAAAATATTTATTGGAGGAGTGAATCATCTTATAAATTTGTTTCTTTGATCTAGATTTTAATCAACTTAACATAGTATGATATACATCTTTATGAGTTTGCACGATAAAGGCTATTTACGAGTGTTTATTTGTTTAGGAGAGATTTTAAAGATCATCCAAATCTTTGATTACGAAGATGGACCTTAGCCTACATGAGCTTTTTAGTGGTAGGAATTCAACTTCTTTAATAAGAGATCCATTGAAGGAGATTTAATGTTGTAATAGCAAATTGATTGGCTGTTAAGGAATACATTGATTGATATCTATATATATCGTGTTATGTAGAGATATAGGAAAAACATAATTCTAAAAAGGAGAGATTCCTCCTGGGATGTGTCTTTTTATACACATCCTTGGTAGCTTTATACACATCGCGAGATAATTTTCTAGAATCTATAAGCAATATAATTAAGTTTTTTTTAAGTAAAAGCTTTAGATATCTTGGATCAATTATTCAACACGCTTGAGAGATTGATGAAGATATTATATATATAGTAAAAATAGAATAGCTAAAACGGCGAGAGGATTGGAGTCGTGTGTGATCATTAGATACCTTTGAGCTAAACATTTTATACAATGATTTAAAAAGGCACTGTGCCCGAGCACCTCCTTTAAGGGCCGGGCGGTGCACTTCAAAAAGGCGTCGCCTGGGCGCTCGCCTGAGACTAGGGGCCGAGCGCTCAGTTCAATTAAGCGAACTGAACTAGATTTTTAAGTCTAGTTTGGTTAAATAATGTAGTTTCTTACCTCACAAGCCACCCTTCACGCCCGCGTGACCCCGAGGAACCCTAGCGTTGCTTTTGCCTCCGCCGTCGGTGCTTTCTGTCGTTGCCTTCGTCGCAGACGCAGCGGACTAAGCCTTCCTCTGTTGCCGACGGACGAGTCCGACAGCCCCCGTAGCTTCCTTCTGCTCTTGCTCTGTGTGCAATTCCTTCCACTGTCGATGGAGTGGACCGCAGGTTCTTTCTCCATTGACAAACGCCCTATGGAGCTTCTGCCACTGTCGCTACTATTGCTGTCCGCAGCTTCCGTCGTTGTCATTGTTGCTCTCTGTAGCTTTTGCTGCGGTCACTATTGCTGTTCGTAGCTTCCATCGCTGTCGCTGCTGCTGCTATTGTCTGCAGCTTCTGCCGTTGTCGCTACTGTTGTTCGTATCTTTCACTGTTGTCGTTCGCAGCACTGCCGCAACAATCTTAAACTAACCCTCTGTTATTGTTAACATTTTTTTTTCCTCTAAATACTGTTAATAGTAAGTAATATACTATTAACAATATATTTTTAATTTAATATTATATTTGTATTAGAATAGCTAAAACGGCGAGAGGATTGGAGTCGTGTGTGATCATTAGATACCTTTGAGCTAAACATTTTATACAATGATTTAAAAAGGCACTGTGCCCGAGCACCTCCTTTAAGGGCCGGGCGGTGCACTTCAAAAAGGCGTCGCCTGGGCGCTCGCCTGAGACTAGGGGCCGAGCGCTCAGTTCAATTAAGCGAACTGAACTAGATTTTTAAGTCTAGTTTGGTTAAATAATGTAGTTTCTTACCTCACAAGCCACCCTTCACGCCCGCGTGACCCCGAGGAACCCTAGCGTTGCTTTTGCCTCCGCCGTCGGTGCTTTCTGTCGTTGCCTTCGTCGCAGACGCAGCGGACTAAGCCTTCCTCTGTTGCCGACGGACGAGTCCGACAGCCCCCGTAGCTTCCTTCTGCTCTTGCTCTGTGTGCAATTCCTTCCACTGTCGATGGAGTGGACCGCAGGTTCTTTCTCCATTGACAAACGCCCTATGGAGCTTCTGCCACTGTCGCTACTATTGCTGTCCGCAGCTTCCGTCGTTGTCATTGTTGCTCTCTGTAGCTTTTGCTGCGGTCACTATTGCTGTTCGTAGCTTCCATCGCTGTCGCTGCTGCTGCTATTGTCTGCAGCTTCTGCCGTTGTCGCTACTGTTGTTCGTATCTTTCACTGTTGTCGTTCGCAGCACTGCCGCAACAATCTTAAACTAACCCTCTGTTATTGTTAACATTTTTTTTTCCTCTAAATACTGTTAATAGTAAGTAATATACTATTAACAATATATTTTTAATTTAATATTATATTTGTATTTAAATAATTATATATATTTTTTAGAGTGCCTCGCTTCGCTCGGTCAAGCACCTAGTGCCTTGAGCGTTTTGGGATCTTGGCGCCTAGCGCTTTTTAAAACATTGATTTTATATGATAATAGATAGATAATAATGCTTTATAGATCTGAGTGTTGGACAACTAAGAAATAACATATACAAAAATGTTTGTATCACTAAGATGTGAATATTGAGTTGGACGTGTGGAGTTGTTAGGAAAGATAGTGAATAAATATTCTTATTGTGAACAATTAGGTATTTATTACTTCGATAGAGGATAAAGCAAGTGAATTGTTTAAGATGATATAAACATATATTCAGAAGATTTACAAATGTGGTAGTTAGAAGAGGTGAACTGATTATTGTTAGTGGTATGAGAAAAGTTAGAGGAAGACATAAAATGATCTTAATTAAAACTATAAATAAAGATTTAAATACTCTTTAACTTAATTAAACATATGGTTTTTGATAGATCTCAATGGCGTGGCAAAAGATCGATGTAGCTGATCCCAAATTTGGAACTTATGGCTTCTTCTTCTTCTTCCTCCTGTTGTTGTATCAGCAATATAGTATTCTGTTTTTCCATCTTTTCTCATTCGCATTAGTGTCTTAGTGCCAAAAAAGGTAAAAACATTTGGTTCTGCAAGCTTGATAAACTTTGGTGACATTTTATTATTCTTTTAGTTACTGGTCATGACACTTATCTTACTGTCTACCAAACAAGCATTTTGTTGACTATCTGATGGCAATTCAAATCTGTTCCAGTGCCTTTTTTTTTGTATATATTCCACTCTTCAGGTTTAAACTTTAGTGTGAATATGTTCTTGTGGTTTGCTTCAGGGCCCAATTGGTGCATGGGTTGCAGAAGGAAGGCCTTTGGGTCCTTAAAGATCTCACGGAAGCCCAGCTTTTTCAGCTGGTAAATCTGATAATTATGGAGAAGAAATGGCTGGAAGAGTCAACTTCTCAGATGTTCCCTTTTAGGCTCTCTCTTGCTTCTAAAAGAAAGTGTGGTTCATCACATGTGCTTGGTTCCAGTGGTTTAAGTTCTCTTTTCACAGGCAGAATATCAAAACCTTACACACACAGGCAAGTTGAGCAGGAAACATTGGATCAAAACCCTGGATGTTTTAGGAATGGATTCGACAACACTTTAGATGCTAAGCCACCCCAAAATTTTGTTGAGTTGAAAGCATGGTTTCAGAAAGCAGCATATAAGGGTCCTGAGGATGTTGAACCTGAGGATTTGCAAAAGCTTTTTGAGAGCAAGTTCAACACAAAACTCATTTCTTCTGTTTATGGCTATCCAAGTCTGCGAAGTTTGATTGCAGCTTGCTTAACTGATGTTGACCTTTTCCATGGAAAAAGAAAATCATCTCCAAGCAGAGAAGAAATACTATCTGATTGCCACAACCTCTTGCTTGAGCTTTTTGATGAATATCCTGAAGGTTTTAACATGAGCATCTTCAAACCAACATTTATGCAAAAGTATGGCTATATCCTGGATTTTCAAATGCTTGGCTACCCCAAGCTTGCGTCTTTGTTACAGATAATGCCTGGGGTGAGGATAGAATCCTCTTTTATTATACCTTCTGAAAGATTCCGCTCAGATTCCAGCTGGAGTAAGCAGCCAATCGTCGGAACACTTGATCATAGTTCACCAGATGACAAAAGCAATTCCATTAACAAGGACAGTAAAGGTGATAGCACCGCTGAAGACTATGCATGGGACGAGCTAGGCCCTTTGTCCGAGACAGTTAATCATAGTGGTAATACTGTTGCTCAGGTGAATGATACGAAGGTGAGTTATGATGAGGCTTCTCTTTCAGATGATGATTTTTCTGATTCTGAGGGTGATAGTCTCTCCCAATCTGGTGAACTGGAATCAAAGTCTAAAAGACGCGGAGAGGACAGCTCTCTTCTTCAAATCCTTGATTCATGGTATGGTAGTTTGGAAGGTAATGAGAAGGATCAAGCTCAGGCTGCTGATGGTCTGGTGGATTGCTCCAAGACCAAAACCATGGATCTCAAGCCTATCAATGAACAAAAAGTGAAAGCAAGACCCACAAAACGATATTGTTTTGTGTCAAAATCACCGAATGATGAGAAGGAAAAGTTGGTGGATGACATTTTGGGTAGTCTGAAGAGAGCCGGAGATTCAAAGCTACATAGTTAAAGAAACTAACATCACATTTTGGGTAGTCTGAAGAGAGCTGGAGATTCAAAGCTACATAGTTAAAGAAACTTCATCACATTTTGGGTAGTCTGAAGAGAGCTGGAGATTCAAAGCTACATAGTTAAAGAAACTTCATCTAAATGTTGCTGTTTTAGTGATTATATCATTAGCTTTATGCTGCCGTTTTAAGTTGAGCTGCCGATAAGATACATGGACTTTCACCAAAGCAAATTCGGTGGGTGGTCTGATTCTTGTGCCCAACCTGGCACAATAACCTTTGGTGGTGTTACATACAACAAAATGCACATCCGACCAGTTGATCATGCGGACATTGCGTGTTTTTAGCAGATACAAGTACTTTCAGTAAGTACACCAGTTCATCATTCAACCTAATTCTACGCTCAGAGAGATATTCTTTGAACAGGTGGGTGATATGGGTGATTTCTGTCTTGAGAGAGTTTCTCATGAGGCTTTTTGATGTGTAATACTGCAAGCAGATTATTTATTTTGGCAGGTAAAATAATTTTATTGCTTACCAGAACAGAGATAACCTGTTCCCTCTTCCAGAATGCAAGCCAAACTAATCACAGGGGAATACAACTGATACAAACATCAAAATGGTGGAAACAATACCCAAAAAGAGCCAGATGCCACCACATAATGGACTCTCATCAACAGCTTCAGTATCCTGACTTCAACAGCATCGACAAACTTTGTAACTGGATTGCTGTGAGAACTTGTAATGAAACAAAGCATTTGAGGAACGTGATCCTCTAAGAACTTGAGGGTTAGGCTAAAGTCCCATCTGAAGCAAACTGCAGCAGATCGAGCACGCTCAGCTCAGGTGTTTACTTGCAGACATTCATTTGTGGAGTAGATGAATTTCCTGTTGCTCATAAACATTGTGCTATTTCTAATGCCAAGTGAAACACATATAATAGGAGATCAAGTTTTATATGCCCAAAGGTAATAAATAATTAACTATTTTATTTGAAACAATGAGAAATTTCAGTTGACTATGTGAGATTGAATGATAACGTAGCTGATTCTTTAGCCAAGGAATAAAAAGAAAAGGTTCGATGGGTAAGAGCATCTCGTAGTGTGACTTGGTAAGTGATATTTAATATATTGATTCTTATGATTTGTAGTGTTGCTTTGTTATGTTAACCAGTCTAGTGTAAATTAGGTGTATTTTTGTGACATACTCTTAAAGAGTTGGGGATCTAAGGGGGTAATTACAGATTATCTTTTATAGTTAATTATGATTAATATCTTGATCATCATACTTTAAAAAGTAGCATTGGGGTTTTTACACTTAGGAAGGTGAATATTTAACTTTAATTTTTGTTACGTCGTTAACTTCGTCGATAGGAAAAATCGCACTTGTTGTCACGTGCAAAAAAAAAAACACGAATGAAAAGGATTAAAAAAATATTTTATTATTTTTAAAATTATTAAATTTATATCATCTTTTCGCTCAAATCGATTTCTTCTTTATTTTCTCTTTCTAACCTACTTTCACCTGTTGCACTCTGCTTACTCGCCTCTCGATCATTGCACCTACTCACCCGTTACCCCTTTTCCAACCTGCTCGTCGTCGCCCTATCATCCTCGCCTTGGTTAACGGTGACCTCATCATCGTTTGAGAAGTTATCTATCTGTGTGTCTCCACTTTTATTGCGGTGCTCATGTTGTTCATCGAAGTCGATGAGTTCTTGGACCCCGTTGGGTACAACATTGGCGAGTATCAAGGATTAGAGTGTTGCAATGACCCCAAGTAGTAGTAGTAGTAGTATAGCTACGAGGCATAAATGTAAAGATCATATTATTGAATTATCGAATAATAAAACATTTGGTAAGTATTTAAATTTTTTTATTTTGAGTCACTATGTTGAATCATAATATATCTTCAGCTTATTTACCAAAAAGACAAAGATTGGTTGTGCTAGAAGCAAAATGTGATTGAGCAAAACTTCTACCATGTTATAGCTTTTAGACTTGGTGGATGTAACAATGGCTGCAAGATGACCAATTTGATGTTTTCTCAATCATGCATCGAACTATATGTAATGATCAGAAATGAACAGTCTTCACTCGGCTGAGTGATGGATGCTTATGATGTTATTTTCATGGATCCGTGCATCATTTTTTTCTATTATGAAGCTTTCCTGATATATAAATGAATGGTTCTTGATATTCTGGTGTCTGATTAGGAATAACAAATAGAGATTTTTTCGGCAGATTATTATATTTCTCGATATGCAGTTTGCATGCTTGTAGTCGAATGGTTGAAGAAAGGTTGCCGTCCTCCTTGTTCTAGCTGTAACATTATCAAAGGTTGAAGAAAATAAAGTGTTTTCTTGTGTAGCTGTCATGTCATGATTATAACATATAGTAAATTGCTAATACAATTAGAATCTATAAAACAATTTGTTGTTGGATAAAGTCTAACCGAGTGAACACGCAAGGAGAAGCAAACGCAAACAGATGAACCAGTGATGATGGAAACCCAATCATCCCTAAACATGAACCCAGACGACCTCAGCACCTGCTTGCAAGACTCCAACCTTCCATTATTGATCATTTGTACCTTCGTCGTCTTCCGCTCTGCCCTAGGCAAACTCTAGAAGCTTCAAAATCGACACACCAACCTCTTCCGATACTACAGTGAATGTGCCCAACTCAAGCTTCACCCACATTGACACTGACCCTTACCATCGAAGCCAATGAAAGGGATCCTCCTCTTATCGAGGAACTCAAAGACGTGGATCTGAATGGGTCGACGTTGATTATGAGGTCGAACCCCTTTGGTCGAGAGGCATCGAAGTGGGAGGAGAGGTGAGCGTGGTCGACGACGACAAAAAGGTAGAAGAAGGGAAGGATCAAGAGGCCAGCAGATAGGATCCAACAACGATCGCCTTTGCCATAGGGGAGGTGCGGGGGGAGAGGATAAGTAGTACACACAGGGGTGGAGCTGGGTCTAGTGTAGGGGGAAGTAGGCACTGATAGGAGGACGAGGATCGGAGTGTGGGTGGGATTATTCTGAGTTTCATTTGCTAGGGTTTTCTCTCCTTATCGATCGAGGGAGACGGTAAACCAAAACCATAATTATTCGTTAAGATAGAGTCGAGCGAGTGCAACGAGCAAGTAGATTGGAAAGATGAGAGAAAGAGGAAATCAATTAGGGCTAAAAGTTGATATAAATTTAATAATTTAAAAAATAATAAAATTATGTTTTTATTCTTTTAATTTGTACTCTTTTTTCTATCGATGATTAATGACGTAAGAAAAATTAGAGTTAAATGTTTTATGTTGGTAGATATAGAGATCATAATATTATTTTTAATTATAATTAATTATATTAAGTAATCTGTAATTATCCCGGGTCATATTTTTTCAAATGTTTGAGCATTAAACACCATTTACATGGTTTTGAGCTTTGTATGCTTTTAGCCTCCGATAAAGAGAACTGTTATGTTTGTTTAAGAATATATATCTCACTAATCATCCCAGACCATGTAGTGAGGTGATTCAGCACGCATCTTCTTCCCCAGTGAAAGGTATGGAGGCATGCGAGAGAGAAGAATGGAGCCAAACAGCAAATGCTGCCTGTCGTCGTGTTAATTCGACTCGGTCTGCATCCCGAAATGGGAAGAACAAGATGAAAGAACAAAGAAACGGCAAAAGATTTGGGCTACTTTACCCTCTCTTTGGAAAAGGTTAGAAGCCATGGCCACCACAATAAACTGGTCAAAATAACCAAGTTGCAAACCACCATCAGCCAGGGACAGTCCAGGCATGGTGGTGGCTCTCAGTTCGTGGAATCCATGGCGGGATGCATGCGTGCGTTAAGATCTAAAGCCCAACTCTAAGCCTCACATCAGCAGATCAAAACACAAGGTAGGGGAAAAGGTAAAAAGAAAAAGGAAAAAGACTACACAAGAAGTTTGCCTGTGGCTACGGAAAAGCCGCAAAAGGGAGGCTGGTGTCCTCCACGAGTCCGAGGGAGAGCATCATGACCACCATCAGCAGCGACATCTGCACTGCAGCGCACGACGACGCCATCCCCACCACCTGCGCGGCAATCGCATGCAATTGATCCAAAAGAGAAAAAACAAAAAAAGAACCAACAAAATTGACTCCTCAATCATCTTTGCGGAAGACGTAAAAGCGAAGAGCAGCACAACTCATGCGGTGGGTCTCAAAGAGTAAAGGCGCCGGCGAGGATAGCGCACGCACCTGAGTCTCCGAGCCCGGGGTTGGAAATGGGAGGATGGTGGCCGTATCGGTCTCTCCCACGGGAAGAGGAACCGCCGGGCTGCTGCTAATGAACGGGACCGAACCCGCGGTCACCGAAGACGACGGAGTGGCCGCCGGAGTCAGCCTTTCCTTCGGCTGCAATGGGCCAAAGTCCACGGGCGCCGGGCTGGGGCCGGGGCTGGGGCTGGGGCTGGGGCCGGAGCGGGGTGAGCTAACAGAAGTCCACGAGTTCGAGGGAGAGGAAGAGATGTCTCCTCCGGAAGTGGGTGCCGGAGAAGGGAGCGAAGGGAAGCCCGGCGACGGGTGTGGAGTCACTACTCTAACAGGCACCTTCTCGACCTGCTCGCAGCTCCTCTGAGAACTGTTTCTGGTAGCGAGGTAATAATAACCAGGGCGCGAAGGCCGCCACTGGCAGTGGAACAACAATGGGATAAGATGGACCGGCGAGTATATGAATCAGAAAGAGGTATATGAACATACCGTGAAAAGGGCGGACTTGCCATCGTAGATGAGGATAGATTGATCGAAGCTGCAGTGGTCGAAGGCCCTTCTGTTGCGAAAGAGGTACAAGTTCTGCACCTGCTGGTGCTTGAAGACTAAAGTTGACAAGCGAGAGAAGAGGGTGAGCCATTAATGGATTACTCTGCTAGTAATGATGGTGTAGATTGATCGCTCACCGAGAGAGTCTCCGACATGAACTACGGGAGATTTCCACTCTGCAAGGCCATCTACCACAACTGTCACCATAGCTTGAGAGGTTCGGAGGAGGAGGAAGAAGAGGAGCAGGAGGCAGGAAACGGAGGGAATTGGCCACATCGCAGGGGCAGTAAGATTGATTCCGAGACGGAGCAGCAGGAGATGCAGATTTGAAGCAGCAAGAAGAAGAAGCTTTCAAATTGGAGCAGCATTTAGTGTCATCAGACTTTACAGTCGGATAGCTACGAGGCTTCAGTGGGGGACAGGCAACGAGCGAGAGGAGGGCTCTTCGGTAGACGAGCTCTGTGAAGAATCTGCAAAGCAACGAGAAAAAAAGTCAGTAGGGTGAGAAACTGAGATGGCGAGAACAATTATAAAGTGATATACTTTTAGATACAGTAATAAACTAGTACACACTAATTGTGCAATGATTACTTTAATCAACCTCCGGCATTCAATTGCATAGCCCAAAACAGTTCGGACAGAGGAAGAAGACACAGCGCACAGGAGAGGCGTGATGGGTTCCTTGTTTGCATCCCTCTGGTATTTGGTCCCTGGAGTCAAGTCGGCATCACTTTCCAGATCTGATGCCGGGACTTCGAGATCACTTTTCTTGTGCCATGGTTCTTGAACCTGTAATTACAGCCGAAGCAAGTCACAAAGATAAGGCAGAACAACAACAACTACAACTACAATGAGGAATGATTAGTGCATCGCCGTTCGTATGATTGAAAAAGAAATCATATCAATTACAAAAGTGGAAGATGACAATTACAACAATGTTCTCATCATACGATCCAAAAAGGTTCCGACGACAAAAAAGATCGACGAAAGCAATGAACAAATGAGGTATCGGATACTAAGCCATTTCTGTATAATAGAGAAGTAAATTTAAGTTTTCTTTCCTTGTTCCACCCTTAATTAAAGAATGCAAACAGCAGTCTCAAGAAATCTGCATATGCACAAAAAATGGTAATTACCTCTGAAACAGTAATATCAAGCATAGATCTCTCATAAAGAAGACAGGTTCGACCTGTCAGAAACAGTCCTCTGCTTTGGAAGCAAGAGAGGCCCACTTTTTAGATGAATGATTCTTTCATGAGTCTCCACCTCTTTCTACCACTGCAAGAACACGAGGTGGTTTTTTCTTCTCCGTGACTGGGATTAGATTCTCCATAAGCTGCAAAGGTCATATATAGTTAAACCTAGAAAATTCATGAATAAGATTTATCTTGGCAAGATACAAATGTTTGAATACCAATTACACAATAAATCTAATTACATGCGTTGTTCAGAAACAAACAAAGGAATAAAGTCCCTCGATGCTCCCAAAAATATGTAGGTAACCTCCAAATTTATTTCAGTCTCACCAGATGATCCACGGTTACTTCCTACTTTGAAAAACCAAAATACTTATTTAGATCTGACCTAATTAATTTAGGAGATCCCCGACTTCGTCACCCTCATTCCCCATATAATCCCTAGCTAACTCCCTCTCCTCTTCGTCTTCTCATCAAGGAAATCAACTGCAAAAGAAGAGAAGAGGGCGGTGATCGCCTTTAGGAATCCTGTAGGATTCTTCCTGTTTTCATGATTTAAATAATTTAATTACTGATTGATTATGTTTCTTATAATTTCTAATCATTTCATTTTAGTTTTAACCTGGAAAGAAAAATATGTGATGCATGTGTTTTCATGTTTTAAACTTGATTGTTGTTGATTACAGTTAATTGTTATGAAATTTCATATCATGAATCGATAATATTCATGCTTTCAGACAACAGATAAATTGTTTAGCATGCAAACTATGTTTGGATTTTTGAATCTAGAGGTTTGAAATTAATCTATGATATTAAATCCTTAATCTGAAAAAAAAAACATTGGATCTAGTTGAGATCCTGGTGCCGGACCAGTCAATGCACTATGCAAAGAGGTGCATGGTCTAAACTATATTCTGGCTATTGGTGTTTCTAGAACAGATAGATTAAGAAATACTCAACATAAGATGAACAAAAATTGTTTCAAAGGGCACAAAATGTTTAAAGGAGACTTACAGATGCTAGAGCTAGATAAGTTAATCATTTAAAATTAGTGATTAGTAGTAGGATACCTACAAAAACATTGCGAAAAAATATTTGCTTATTATTACTTTGTGCAGAAATATTGTCCTTGATAGAATGTCAAAGATCATTCATGTAAGATGACTGGAGAATGGTATTCAAGGGTACAAAAACATTGCGAAAAAATATTTGCTTATCATTACTTTGTGCAGAAATATTGTCCTTAATAGGATGTCAAAGATCATTCATGCAGGATGAAGATTCATGCAGCCACCCCAAAGAATTAGGATGTCAAAGCTTCATTCTTTGTGTATTTCTCTTTTCTAAAATGATCAACCTATGCTGCTGCTTCTGCAAAGAGAGAAGGATTAGATCCTTATGTCACAGAGAAGTGAAATGCCAATTGAAAATGAACAATTGTGTTCTACTAAGCAGCAACGATCAGATCTTCATGCCCTAAGTAGAATTTTGTTCTTTTTCTAGATATCGAAAACTTCAAATTGCTTTGACCGGACACTAGGGGATGGTGCATTTCTTCATTAAGTCAGGTTTTTCTCCTGAAAGATGTTAACTCACCATGCAAAAGGATAGATATCTGATGTTTCATGTCCACAAAATCACATATAGCCAGAATTTGATGTTATTGCAGTAATACGATACCATTAGTAATGAAGATGATCAAACTAAAACAAAAGCCCTTTGAGATTTCTGATTCATCATCAAATCTAGAACTAGAAGGACATCACATTGTCAAAAAACAAAATACCTCTTCTCAGAAGATTGATAGCATTTTCCTCCTCCCGATGCAATATCAAAGATTCGAGCTCTACAGTGTATGCCTGCGAAGATGCCTGCAGAATTTATCTTGCTAAACAAACAATTCACAGCCATACCAGCAAATCAAGTCTAAGAAGATATTTTACCGACCTGTTTCTCTCCCTGGACCTGGCAGCTGACTCTCTGTTCTTGATTCATCATCCCCTTCTGCCTCTGCAAAGCAGCCTTATCCACCCTCCACTCCATTCCCAAACCCTGGAATCGGATTCTCCACCGGCCCTGCTGCGAAAACCGGTCGGCGATTACAGGATCCAGGCGAAATCCCGCTTGCGACTTCGCTAAGGAAGGAACCACAACGTCCCCGCCCTGGCCAGGAAGTCCTCTAACCTCATCTCCCCATATTCCGTGGCCGCCGATCCATCACCGTCGGCTGCGCTCCGCCCGGCGGCCCCGATCTCCTTCCACACCTCCATCCTGCCGCCTGCGGCAAGCGGCAGGGGGGCTCAGCCTCACCGTAGAAGCACCGGAGGGGGTCGCCCTTGCTGACCGAGCCAAGGTTCCTGCCGGATCGTCACCGCTGGTGGAGCTATTGGCGGAGCTGGGAGGGGTCCGTCACGGTGGCGTTGGCGCGGGAGATCCGAGCTAGGAATCCAAAAATACTTAGCAATTGAAACAAAGAAATAAATTACAAAATATTTGGAATTACCAATAAAATAATGAATCTTTCGACGGAATATTTGGCCAATATTACTCTTTTCTTTTCCTTAAAAAAATACCAAATGCTAATTAAAAACATAAAATATTAATATAAAACTCGATATAAATCAACTCAACTTATACTTCAACCAAACTTCATCACAGAATAAATCAATCTGATCCACTGCATCTTGAAACCAAGGCCTGCATGAATACAAAGTGCCAGTGTTCTCTCCACTTCAGGTGTTACTGTAAGTTCTTATCTATATCCCTGAACCAATTAGCAATCAATCTTCTCTCTCTGGCCTCGCTGTTACTTGCATATTAGAAAGAAAGTAATTTAAGGGACAAATTAAGTTCTTTATTGATTTTATTTTAATGCTGCTCTCACTTCAGTGGGTGCAGCAAATGTAGTATGGTCATTCGTTATTCTTTGGTTTTAAAGATATCATAAAAAAATTGTGAAATTATTGATAAACATGTGATAAAAAGATGATAAGTTTCTTATTTACACACAGGTTAGGTTAGGCTACGAGGAAGTATTTTCCTCAACACAGCAGCCAAATTTTCTAGTGCATTTAGAGAAATCTTATCTATTATCATGCCCCCGTAAGATGGTGTTCCTGTTAAATATGTTGATCTTGGATTGATGCAATGAAAATAATTTACAAGAAAAAAACTTTGTGAGTGAATATACATGAGAAACATATAGCTGATGTCGGACAACTTGATCTCATATGAAATGAAAGTCAGATGGCAATATATTTTGTGCGGGAGTAGAATATTGAATTGACGTATAGGTAAGTAGCTCCGATATTATCACAATATATTGTAAAAATAAGAGTGGAGTTAATGTTAAGTTCCTTAATTTGTGACCCGATTGAATTCTACAGTAACAAAGGTGATGACATGGTATTCAATTTCAGTTATACATTGTGTGATTATCTTTTGCTTCTTAGAATTTCAATTGATTGGATTAACTTCAAATAAGATAATATACCCCGATGTGGATGTTCTATCATCAAAGTTTTCTGCCCAATCTGTAACGACAAAGGTATAGAAATAAAGTGATAAGTGTTTATGAAGAAAAAAATCATGATTAAAAGTCTCTTTAAGATATGGATTCGTTTAATTATAGAGTAATACGTAATAAATGATCGATACATGAATTATGATAATTTATTAACTATAAATAAGATGCCTGAATAGGTAAGGAATTAACTATTTATTGATATTAAGTAGGTATGACTTCCGTTGAGTCGTAACTTTTTTGTGTCTTGTCTTTGATAATAAATTAACTTCGTGCTCCAGCCAAAGATTTGCATCAGCGAAGGCTCCTCCCCCTAGCTTTGCCGCCCTTCCGATCGTCCCTTCTCTGCGGATTTTTTCCCTTGTTTCTTCGTTCTTCTCCCAAGCGGGTGTTCGATGATCGATAACCTGCGTACGTGCGAAAGGCGACCCCTTCCGCTCAGTGCAGCATCCCTCTTTCTTGTCTCTTCCCCGCGGACGATGTTCCCAAGGGAAGCGCAGGTGCTGCGAGTGCTGCATCATCTTCCTTGCCACGGCAGGACCGAAAGGAACTTCTAATCCGGCTCAGATCTGCCGCCTCCGGTGACGTTGATCAGATCAACACTTTCCTCCTCGAACAATGACTGTCTTCTTCCGCTGCCGCTTTGCGTCGTTCGCTCACTACAATCCTCACATGCTCTCTGTCAGTAAAACAATATCTCATCTACTGTGATTGGTCTCCCAGCTGTGGCGCCTCTAGTGCTGCGTTCACGAGTGCTGCTCTGAAGAGGTCCGCTGGTTAGATCAGCAGCGGCTGTGAGCAGATTTTGTTACTGAGTAGATGGGGAAACGGTGCTGTTGCTGCAAGGATGGGTGGAGAAGATGACTATGACAAGGTGCAGAGATGGCCGAGCTACTTCCTGGGGCGCTGTTGCAGTGCAGACTGGGCTCAGCGAACTCCTTCAACTGTTTGGTTAGAGGACAGCAGTCGACAGAGTGAGGCATCCGAACGATGCTCTGCAACCAGGCAAGTGGGCCAACTCTGCGCTCAGTGCAGAGTTCTAGATGCATATTAGAGCGCCGGAGTTACAGTGTCTGATAGAGGAGTTCTGCACAGGTGATCCTCGACGAGGTGGGCCAGAGAAGAGGGGCGAGGGAAAACTGTAGTGTGACAAGACAGAGAAGAGGGGCGCTAGCAGCGGTAGCTTCTCGCCGGTGAGGAGACGTCGCTGGACAGCGAGGAAGTAATGGTAAGTCTTTGCTCTAAGGCAAGAATACCAAGGAAGTAATGGTAAGTCTTTGCTCTAAGGCAGGAGCTCTGATACTGTAATAAACTAGAGTGTGATACAAAAGTTGATGAAAAATTTATTGACATATTTCTTATTTATACATGTTAGGAGATTTCCAGCAGCGAGATTTCCTCGTGCTCTATTGAGGAAATCTCATCTGCTATCAAGTATCAATTATTTGAGGTCATAGAGCTAATTTATAACCGGAGAAATCAATATACGAACAAGTGCAACAGAAATGATTTCCAAACGCCACATGAAGAGCGTGCCATGTGTTCTCAGAGAAGGCCTGCGCGCGAGTGGAAGGGAAGGGAAGGCGTCGTCGAAGCCGCTCGCTCGAGGTTGCTTTTCTTCTTCTGATGCTGCTGCTGCTTCTTGTTCGTCTCCTCCTCCGCCGTCTTCTTGCTCCCCTTTTCTTTTGAGGATTGCACCGATGGTTTCCCAGGGAAGATCTTGGCTATGGCCGGCACGCACGAGCAGCCGAAGGCCATCTCTCTCTAGTGCTCTGACGAACCCTTATCTTCCTCGAAACGGTTGATGCTTCTCGAGCAACTTCTGCAACTTGTGCCGAGGAGTGCGTGTTCGCGAGTCCTTTTCTTGCTAAGAAACTTGCTCAGCAAGCAGTCGAGCTCCTCGTCGAGCACGTTTGTTGACTGCGATTGATTAATTTATGGCGACTGTACTCCATGAATAAGACAAGAACGGTGCCACGAGTTAGAACTCGCTGATGAAATCACTGATCTAAAGTCAAGAAGTCACTGTTCTAAAGGCTGCAAATGATACAAAGGCGACACGCAGTCCCGGTGGATTAACTTGCTTCACATGGCTCCAACAAAAGCAAAGGTTATGAGAGGATCACCATTCTTGTTCTTGTCAACTATATGGACCACCGACAGAGGGAATCAGGTGGGATCGACCATGGCAGAAATGAGACGAAGCACCCACAGGAGGCAATTGATTTGGAGGTCGAGCAAGAAAGGCTGTGTCTTCTGTAAATTTTGTCCTGCTCGTTCCTGAATCCAACTACTCACCATATTCAGGTAGCTAATTCTCTATCCATATGCATCATAAAAGCTATTGATGGGTGTTCTAATTGGACACAAAAGTGAGTCGCGCAGGTGCAGGTATCCAAAGAAACCTAATCGATACCTGCAAATATCATCTTGTCCATCCCATTCAACTCAAGATGAGATTGGAGAACAGGTCAAACTTTTTGAATTGGAAAGATGAGATTGACTAACATAGCACACATATAGTCAGCAAACGAGCTCTGCATCTTATAAAGACAGCACCCTATTTTTACAGACTAGTTAAGCAATTTCAGAAAATTCTGTGCCCATAATACACAGATTTTGATTCTCTCTCTCTCTCTCTCTCTCTCTCTCT
This sequence comes from Musa itinerans, assembly GCA_001649415.1. Lineage (NCBI taxonomy): Eukaryota > Viridiplantae > Streptophyta > Magnoliopsida > Zingiberales > Musaceae > Musa > Musa itinerans. Next base: position 23,000 of record LVTN01000092.1, on the reverse strand, counting down.
CTCTCTCTCTCTCTCTCGATGTATGTATGTATGACCAGAAGAACTTCCATGATTTAGATGCGCTTCATGAGCATCCGTCAGATGCCATGAAAGCCGTGTCTATCTTGTTACAGAAGAGACGGCCGAGAATGGTAGGGGAAAGTAGGCACCACCAAGACAGCACCCTCTTGTTTCTTCTTCTTCAGCTCCTCCCTTTCAACTATTTTCTCCTTCTCCTTCACACCGTTGCTCTTCTCTAGTTTGTGGTTGAAGCCAGCTTCAACTCCGTCGACTGTCGCGGTTGGTGATCTCATTGGTGAAGCCTTGCGGAAAACTGCAAGAACAGAAGCACCTAACCCCATCCGGGCTAGCTATTCCTTTGAACTCTCTTTCTTTTTCTTCAGATTTGTGAGGTCTTGGAGCTGTTCTTGGTGGTCTATTAATACCGAGGTTTAATTTGCTTGGTGACGAAGGTTGTGCACCGCGTGTCAACAGATATCATCACGGTCAAAGAGGAACTCGTCTTATATTACTTGGTAGCCAAGAACCAGAAGACGGAAGTGGGGACGAAGAAGAGTCAAAGAGAAGTGTTGCATGTCAAGGAGCTGAGAAGAAATTGGCCGAAAACCAGATGGAAGCTGTGGCTTAGAGACGAGTCAAAAGAACCGGCTTGATGCACTCACTATGAACCTACGTGATAACATTAGCATGTAGTTATTTGACCCTTGTTGTAAGAAGGTCTGGAAAGTATACAATATTATTTTTCTGTAGATTATACTGTGAATTTGTATCTATTTATAAAGATGAAGATATACTTTTGAAAAGGTCATTTAAGTATATATGTATTGTTTCATAGCAATCTTATTCAATATGACCCTCCATTTTATATACCTTTTTATAGTGTTTGATATAGGGTATATAGATTAAGCTTATTTTTCAACATCCTTTTTTAAATTTAATTTTCTTTCTCCATGTTTTTGTAGAAAGTTCTTCAATTTGAGAAATACCTTTTGTATCTTCTTCAAATCTTTCAAGAAGATTTTTGTAATCGTCATCATATGATGTTTATTACAGCTTTTTTCTACCACGTCAACATCTATATATGAATTTTGTAAGGTGGCGGCTCATCCTTTATAAAATGGTAGCTGACACTAAGTCTTTGAATGACAAATAGTCTGAGGAGACTCGACAATTACGGATCGGTCACCTTTGCTGATGTGTCTGAAGTAGACATACAATAGTCACTGATAATAAATCCTCACGCAATTACTTTTTTTTTTTCACATATATCTATTTTCCACATAAATCCTCATAATTAAAAAGTTCAATTTGATTTTATATATTTCTTCTTTTTTTTCATAATATCTCTGTTCAGTATAACCCATACTATATGATTGTCGAAAGAACGGTTCTGATTCTATAAAAAATTAAATTAATTTTATTTTTGATTCTATCGGAATGATTGATTTCCTCAGAAACAAAAATAACAAAAATCAAATTTTTATTTTTATTTGTATTAATATTTAATATTAATTTTTTTTCGATCATAGAATGGAAACCATCGGTTCTGACTCCGATTCAGACAATATGATGAAGACCGTGAGCTGATAAAAACAAGATTGGTTCTCCAGTGTTCCAGTTGCAAATAGCTTGATTGATCCTCTTCCTTCAAGAAAGAGAGACGGAGATTGATACTACGTGATCATCTTTACATGAGGTTCTTGCACCAATCTCGAATAGATATGGTGGGAAATCCATCATTCCGGCTTTCTCTTTTTGAGGAATCCATCGTCTTTCGGACCTTTCCGACAACTGGTTAGTAGAAGAAGGAAGGACACCGGAATCTCACTACGATGAAGATATATTTCTTGTGGAGCAACTGCTACATGGAATATTACTAATCGAAATATGAACGAACAAACGAATCAACGAAGCCCCGCCGGCCGTCAATCCCTATTGCGTCTTGTGGAGCAACTGCTACATGGAATATTACCAATCGAAATATGAACGAACAAACGAATCAGCACAAGATATCGTCCATCCCTATTGCGAGCACACAGCCGCCCCGCCGGCCGTCCGTGGCTCAACGAAGCCCCGGTCGCATGTGAAATGGCAAGTACGGCGTCGTCAAAGCAGCTTGCTCCAGGTTGCTCTTCTTCTTCTTCTTCTTCTCCTCCTCCTTCTTCTGCTGCTGCTGCTGTCGCTCCTCGTTCACCTCGGTCTTCTTACTCGCCTCTCCCCTCGATGCTTGCGCCGATGGTTTCGTTGGGAAGACCTTGTGGAGCACAGGCATCCAAGAAAAGCTAGAGGCCATGGCTACAACTCTGATGAGAACTCGTGTCTCTCTTGTTTAACTCGTACTCCTTTTATAGACGACAAAGAACACCATGCTCTCCACTTAACTTTCTCCAGAGCACGGAGATGCCTCCTGGTTCATGGAAGAGCACTCTCTTTGACCAAAGTCCGAGTAGTATAACTTGGAGGCCAAGGAAAGAGGAACCACTGACCACGACAACGATATCTTGGCAGAAATTTCCATGGCGTAGCTATTTAGACCCCATAAACAAATGACATACCTTAGTGATGGGGAAAGCTGACAAGGGGATTTCATGGTGCCTGAATCATACATAGCCACATTGACAAAAACACAAAAGAAGACCAGTGGATGAGAATTATAGTGTAAGAAAAAAATTTATTTGACTAAAAGGTGCAAACACCACGTGCAAGACACGTGTAAGAAAAAAAAATCTAGTAGCGTAATTTATCTGACATCACATACTGGGAAGATAAGGATCAACATATCAAGCTGTTTCTTGCGTTATCCACAGTTGATGTGACCAGCCAAGCAAGCCTTGTAAGCTACAATTCATATATTATATAACACATTGATCGACAAGATTAGTAAGCATATTGCCAGCTCTCCAGACTTGTTGGGGTTCTATAATTTCCATTTAACTATGAATTTTTGTAGATGGTCCCCTTTCTTTTAGATTAATATTCAGCATCATTACCCACCAAATCTTATAAACAAATGTATTTATTATTAATGAATAATAGCAAGTCAAATATGAAATATGGGACGATTCTGGAAACTGCTTGTCATATGTAATGTTCGGATTCAAATGTTGAGATAAATAGTCTTAGTTTCGATTATGGACAACTGAAAAAATATGTGCTTTGATTGTTATGATCCCTTAAGAGATATGATATAAAATTATATCTAAAATTTAGTCAATAGGTGAATTTATAATATAGAATATAACATTACAGATATTAGATTATTCTATAACAAGTATTTCTATGTATATAGATGGTACGACAATATATAGTGTCAGATAGTCCAACATGCTATGAAAAATGCAATCTATAACATGTAATGAGTCTGAAAAAAAGGGAAAACAAACTGTTAGTGAACAAATGTACCGTGGCTGATGAGTCAGTGTGGTCTGATCCACGGGTCGATGTCGAGAGTCTTCTGACGGCCGGGCTGAACGTTGTGGTTGACTGGGCCCTCTCAGCGATGTGTGGATCGGCGTTCCGCGGTTCGGGTGTAGGTTGGGACAGCTCGCCTTGGGGACGTCGGTCGTCGACTTCTCGGGCTAGGGCGCTCGCGGATCAGGGGCGACCCTCCTCCTACAGGAGTGACCTTCGTCGGGTGATGCCTGACAGTGGTCCCTCCGACGAACAAGTCAGTCAAGGGTTCCCTCAAAATCCTCCCCCCCCCCTCCCCCATTGGTGCGGGAGGGGTTTTTATAGAGTGGCTTACTGTTCCTGTCGTACCTATTTGCAGGGAGTAGAATCGTACTCTCGGTAACGTCTGACAGTTGAGTTGGCGTGGCATGTAGGACTGGGCTTGGGCGGATCGTTAATGTGCCTCGGGCGACGTTCCGATCTGTTTGACCAGGTTCTGTTAGGCTTATCGTCGGGCGTGACGTCATCTGGGGCTGGTGACGTCAACTCGGATTTTGTCGCCATTATTTCCCTCATCAAAATACGGTGGAAATGAACACAAAATGTTGTCGTGGCTGAAGCAACAAGCAACACTTCCAAGCACCAAAAGCCATTGCAGGGAAACTTCTATGCATGCCACTTCAGTTCAGAAATAATTTGATCTGTCGAAGCCTGATGAGGGGATCAGAGTGGCACCTGGGGAGTCAAATCTATACACCTGTTGGGTCCAGCCCATAGGTGGGCTTGGACTGGATAATAGGGGTCGTGCGCGGCGTGAAAAAGAAGAGAGAGAGAGAGAGAGAGAGAAAGGGATAACTATGGTTTTGAGGTTAGAGATACCTACTCGGTAAGATATAAATATTTCATTCGATGAAATCTATCTATTGTGGCGATGATATATTATTATTGAGTCAATATTTATGTTCTTGATATTATTATGATTATCTAATTATTCTGAAGAAGATTTATTGTAAATCTATTATCATTATTGGTGATAGTGAATGTTTGAAGTGGACAACGGTCCTGTAATTTTTTTTTTAATTTTTACGTAAAAATTTGGTGTCTCATTTTATGATTGATTCATTATTCTATTATTTATGTTGCTCTGGTTAATATTTACTTTTGGTAATAAGTTATATTTTGATATATAAAGAGGAAAAATAATTATTCCATTTCAATAGTTTTTCCAATAAAACTGTATTCAAATTTTGTGTGGAGCAATAAATTCTACAATTATCACATCAAATTTTATCATGATCTCATCAATTTCAATTTCAGATCGACTGAGTTGGAACACCTAAACTAATTCGGAACACGGGATCAAGAAATCCTAAGATCAAGATAGATGCTTTGACAATTAGAACACCATTGGTTGTACCAAGATTGGATCTCATCAATCGCATTATTAACAATATTATGTGTAGTATGTATGATATATAAATAAAAATAATGTTTATTATTCAACGGATTTGTTAATAAGAATATTTTTTGTACTCCTTTATCACATAATGAATTGCTATTCTTATCAAAATTATTACGATTGAAATTTGTGAAAGCATTCAACATGATTTTTTATTATGTTTTCAATTTATGAACTGTAATACTATTATTGTAGGAAAGAACTGATACTAAGATAATAAATTAAAAGAAGGAACAATATATTAGGCAAACTCAAAATAGTACATACAAATCATTTGTCTATCGGATTTGAGTCTGTACCCTCAAATCTCTTTCAGTCTCTTCAAATCTATCAGAGAGAAAAAATAAATTTGAGTTATCAAAAATTGTCTCAACCCTCATTACACTCATTTTTCATCAAGTAAATAACTTATCAAATAAAATCCATGTTGACTAATCAAACTTGCCAAACAAATTGTTTTCTAAATAGAAAATATATCAGTGGTAGATTAAGAATTCGAAAAATACAAGTCAATCCCAATCCTATATTGGATTTCTTCTGCAGTGGGACATCCTTGCGCTGCTACATGTCTCATTTGTCTGCTTCTATAGGAGGATGACTATCTCCACAACCACAAGGAATCAGAGCTAAGATGATGACGAAGAACTTAGCGTAATTTATATGTATATATACACACACATAGAGAAAGAAAGATCGATACAGAAAGATGAAAGAATCTGAGGTTTTTGTTTGTAAACACACATCACATGTGTTAGTGAAAATTTTCTTTTCATGAGAAAAGAAAAATAAGTTTGACTTGGGTGTTGTAAATAGTGAAGCTGATTAATCGAATTAAGTCCAAACATATTGTTTTGTGTTGTTAGCAACGAAGCAAACACCATGATCTAATTACCAAGTCAACAAGTCAATAATCACTCAAGTCATTGTCCAAGTCAACGGGCTTGGTTATAATGTTCCTTAAGAAACTGCTGCTTATTCGATGATCCAAGGATAGGTTGAACCCTATACGCTCATTACCTGAATATATGTTAATTATGATGCATGCGGCACAGCTTACGGTCATCTAACTTTGAACGCAATATGACTCGACGAAGTGTGAAAGCAGCTTTCTTAGGATGTTTCATGCTGATGGACAAAATATTGTTGAGAGGTCTCTGTAAGTGTTTGACTGTCAAATATGATCTTATCCAAAGCTTCAACGTCAGATAGGGCACATACATTCATGCTACCTGCACTGTTAACTGTTAGGGTTACAGGAGACCTTCAAGTGGATATCTTACAAATCGCTTCTCATATTACTGTCTTGCTCATCGGTGCTAATTAAGCAGAAACTTCTTTAAGTGAGATATTATGGGTTGGACTCTGAGAGACAGGTGAGAACAAAAGATGACAGGATCTTTGTTGCAATCGGTGGCTGTCTCAACTTGCAGATGGCGTCATACAAAACAAAACAATCAATCATTTAAACATGACATTTTCTTCTTTGATTTTTATTATTTGTAGGAGATTGAGTTGATTCTGAAACTTAGAACAGCAGCATTAACCGATGCAAGCTTAAACGACGACACTTAACACACACTAAACACGCGTGCAAACCCTTTTCTGGAAATTGAGAGAACGCCAATCCATGCAAGCTTCCAATGAGCCTTTCTATCCCTGGTGACTTGTTGTGTGGCTACGAAATGTAGTTGTGGTCTGTTCTGAGGTGGTGCAAGAATGTTCTTTAAGTGACTTCAGTTTTCTTGACCTCCTCTCTGATCTCGATATCTTCGTCGACGGAGAGGATCACCACTTCTGGGCCACACGGCCCCGGAACGATGGCCTCTTGGACGTGAACATGTTCCACGACATCGACAACTTCCGTCTCCTCAACTATCTCCTTCTTCTTCTTCCTGTAGAAGAAGAGTGCAGCAGCCAGGAATGCGAGGAAGAATAGCCCGCCGAGACAAACGGACACCACGATCACCGTCGTGTGTCCTGGCGGCGGTGGACTATATGGTGGTGGTGCTGGTACCACGGGTGGACTATATGGTGGTGATGCTGGTACCACGGGTGGACTATATGGTGGTGATGCTGGTACCACGGGTGGACTATATGGTGGTGGTGTTGGTGCCGGGGGTAGATTACATGGTGGTGCTATTGGTGCCAGGGGTGGACTATATGGTGGTGGTTTTGGTGCCAGCGGTGGACTACATGGCGGCTGTGGTTGAGGTGGCGGCAGCGGAGGAGGTGATGGTGGCAGCAGTGGTGGGGATGGTTGTGGTGGTGAGCAGTATGAACATTCATACTTCTGAGAGCGAGGCATTCTGAAGAAGAATAGACGGAAATGGATTCGAGTTGTGCAGTGGAGGCCAAGTTCGGTATTTATAGAGGAATTAATCGGGACATGCGTGTTTAGGAATATGACTGTGAAGCTTAGAATAAGAGGCTCTTTCCATCTCGGAAAGCAATTGACTTGGAACTGCGCCATGCGCTCGTGCTGGAAGAACACGAAACAAGTTCAGACCATCTTCCAAATCTTACTGCTCTGACAGTCTATTTCTATGATTTCTGCTTCAGCTGGAGTAGATCACCTCACAGACCTTGATATATCATGAATGACCCCCGAAATGATACACAGAAGGTGTCCTTTGGGTGCTGCAAGAGAGTAGTCACCATAATTCTACATTTCATTCCATGCCAATCTAATTATTCTGCATCACAGAATGTCTGGTTCCCCTCTCCGGGAATTAATCCCACTTGCAGGTGTAAAGGCATGCTGTATTCAAGAAATGGAATAAAGTCAAACAGCATGCTGGCATGCCAAGTCAATCGGATGGTGCACATGGATCTGCCTTGTGCCTATCTATTGTTGGTTCCCAGACAAAGGAGATCAAGCTCACAACGCCACATCACCCTGCAGGGCGTTGACCAAATATTTTGGAGTTCTTGAGGTAAGCTACGATTCCACAGTGACGACAGACAGAGCGCTTCCAGCATGAGCATGCATGTAAACAGACTTGGACTGAGGCAACGTCCACGTCATTGGTGGAAGCAAGCAAGCAAGCAATCAGCTTACTTGCATTAAGACGGCAAATAACAAGTGGTGCAATTAATATCTGCATTCGATGCCATTGACTACTCATCACCCTTCCGTCCCTCCGTCGATGATAACTGCCTCCGATAATGACTACGAGGCGACGAGAGAGTCTAAATCATCCACGCAATGGCTTCAGATCCCCACCTCAAGTAATCCTCAGGATATGAGTTCTTAAGGACTGTGCAATCATCAGTCACAAGAGGAAGGAACCTATTGATTATTAGTGTGAGCATGTGGTTGCTACTACGTCTCATAAGTTATTCTAACCACGAAAAGGTTTCTTCTAGAGAAGCATTATCTGATTCGAATGAATCAATAGATGATGTATCGATCGATTGTTTCTCCAAGAAAACAAAACTAATGGTGGAGATGATGCACTTGGTTCCATAGTTTGGTTCTCACTTGAAATGGTAATCTCCTGCAGCTGTGGGTGATCATAAATAATTTGAAAGGTACGCTTTATGTCCGAATTTAACAAAATTAAAGGCACTTGCAATTAACACCGTTGTTGTTGCTTTATTTTAATAAAAGAAAAGATAGGTGACGACTTCAAGATTTTATTATAATTTATTAATATTTTTATCAACTAAGTTAACTGTCACATGACACCTTTCTCTAAGAAAGGTGAAACTTGCATAGAAATATTAAAAATATCTCATTCTTGGATTCTATCTTATTTTTATTTCCTATAAATAATTTATGAATGATAATAAATCAAAAAATTAAATATCTTTACTACTGGATAATTAGTATAAAATTATATTAGATCTCATGAACATATATCTTAATCGATTTTAATATAGAGCTATGTTGTTATCATCCGGAAGTGACATGAGGTACTTTTATAATTTAGATGTCCCGAATTATAAATGGTGGGCTAGGAAATCGTTCGAAAGCGCCTATCATATCAGTGCTTGAATGTGGTGCCAAGGGAGTAAAAGTTCTCTCATTGTTTTGGATTAATGAAAGTAAAGAGGTTAGTTCATTAACAATATAGAAACATTTTCAAGGAAATGATTATAATTGATAGACATTATGAGTAGATGAAAAATAAATATTATTTACTTATACAAGACTAAGTGGGTATACGAAAAAGCTAGAGGTATTGATAGTACTAGATTTATATTTTGATATACTAAAAAAGTTAAACATAGAAATAGTGTAAAAATTATTATTGATAAGGATCTTAAGAATAATATTATAGATATAAAAAGATTTAAAAATAAAATTATAGTTCTAAAATTTATGAGAGAACAATATGTTTTAAAAGTCATTAGTGCTTATGCTCCTTAGGTTAGATTTGATGATCAAACCAAAAAGAATTTTTGGAAAGCTTAGTTGTTATCAATTAAAGAATGTCTATAATTAAAAAACTTATGATCCGAGGAGATATAAATGGTCATGTAAAGAAAACATATGGTTAATATAAATAGGTGCATGAGGGTTTTGGTTATAGAGAGAGAAATAAAAATGATGGTATGATTTTAGATTTTGTAACTTAGTATAATCTTATAATTATGAATATTCACTTAAAAAAAAGATAAATATTTAATTACTTATAAGATTGGTCACAACTACAGTCAACTAGATTTCTTTCTTACTAGAAAGGTAGATAAAATTATTTGTAAGATTAATAAAATTATACTTGATGAAAGTTTGGCTTTTATTTAATATCTAAAAAATTTATATTATCAAGATGACCGAATGAATATATGGAGTTATTAGGAAAGATAATAAAAAATACTTTTATTTATGAATAACTAGGTATGATGAGAATGTTCAATCTTTCATGATGCCAATCATTTTCATGTCATTAATATTATTATACTTATGGAAACAAAACAAGAGTGTTTAGTCAATTAGAGAATCTGTTTCCTTATCTATGGTTTCACTACTATTTAAAGCTTAAAGTTAGAAGTGTTTTTTCAATCAGATGTTCTGAAAAAAGCATTTTAGGAGACCTTCAATGATAGTAAAAAAAAAAAAAAAATTTTTGGGGGCCCTTAAAGAAAAGAAAAAAAAAAAAAAAATGTTAGTGGTATGAGAAGCGATGAAAAAGTCATAAAATTTTTTGAACAGAAATTATAAATACAAACATAAATATTTCAAACTTAATTAAATATATAACTTTTTATATATTTCAATGACGATAAGAGATTCATATAGTTGATCCTAAGTAACTGAGATTTATGATTTTACTGTAGCTATTGCTACTGCAATTTGTTTCAGTATCAATGGAGCTCATTTCATGCTATTCTACATCTCTATACAACTAAACATCAGGAAGAAAATCCAAGAAGTTCCACAAAGAAATGTAAAGCAATCTCAAATAGCAAGTCAATATGTTTGACAGTGTTAGAACCAGAATTTTCCTACAAGAAACAAATACAACTTGCTTAAAATAAGAAACCAGTGTTCTCATTATTGCTAGCTATTTGCCTATGAATAACAAATGCATGGAACAAATTCAGAAACATTTACTGCTTCCTTCATCAGCTTGCCGAAAACCACCAGTTTTCCGTTTAACTAATCGAAGGATGTGTCGAGTTTGGCGGCCTTTGGCCATGAATGAATGAAGTGAACAGGCGAAGAGCTCTTGCTGGCTGTGCATATGGAACCATGTGAGATGCACCTCTTACAGTTGCAAAAGTCAGTAGGTTCCCGTATTCCGTTACCCAGCCACCGACCTTGCCACGATGAGGAGAAAGAACATCAATACATTTGCTCATTTTTGAGAGGAACATTTGCACAAGTAGATCATAAGAAATGGAACTAGCAATATAGAAAATAATCAAAACAGTGATACAGAAAATTTTAAGAAAATAAAGCAAATTTGCACTTCACAATCTTGATTTTACAGTTCAACAAGTAGATTAATCCCCATCAAGAATAAATGCATGTGCATGAGTGGATCAATTGCAATAAACAATGCTAAAGTATTTGTTTCTTAGGAAAAGAACAAATTAACAATGTTGTTTATCGCTATTTCTGTGTAATTCACATTGTACATAGCAATCCAATGTGAATGTGGATTCGATATGTGTCGGAGAATAACAAAGGAATTTTGATTACCTGGCCTTTGTAAAACCAAACTCCATAAGGAACCGTTACACGGAAATTCAAGTCATGGGCTAGTTCCCGTACAAGTGTTCTCGAGCCCAAGAGTGGCACAACAGAATCTTGGTCACCACTGTAGTTACAAGAACATCAAGCAGAGATGTTCAGATTGAGTATGAAACATTAACATTGGGAAGATGTGCTTTCATGGTAAAAGAACTCACCTGAAAACCCAGACTGGTATGCCATGCCTAATTATTTTCTTGAGCAAGGGGAGGATATTGATATCAACATCTGTGCTGCTGTAGTTCAGGAACCTGACAGAAGCAATATTTGGAAAATCAATGAAAATTATCATGAAAGAAGTATCATCAGTTTTGTTAGATAAAATATCATGAATAAACATTATAGATGAAATGAGTGAGAACGTTAGGAAAAAATATTTGGGAGATGGTTTACAAAAGATGGACAATGGAAAGGGATAAGATTTCATCTTCATTTGTTGTTAGATAAAGAAAAGAACCAACATAAGTTGCTACTAATGAGTATTTATCGTGCTTTCAATTTATTTTTTCGTGTTTTGATTCAGAATTTCAAATAACTGGCAAATGCAACTTTCAATTATAATATGAGAGAACAATAACAAGCAGACAAGTATTTATTGTAAAACCACATTTCATTTGAAGTGTGAAGAGAACATTTTATAGACTGTCATGCACAGGGATTCTCTCAGAGTTCATGGCCTCAAAAGTGATTTTGATCCTAATGCTATTTACCCTAATTATCGTTTACCATATATCAATATTAAAACTATAATGCTTCCTCTGTAAGGTTTTAAGGATCTTATGCCCACCCAAAAGTGTCAAAACAAAAGAAAAAAAAGAAAATAACTTCATATTGTTATACATAAAGCTCAAATGGAAACCATCACTAGTTAAGAGTTTATTAAATACATGTGGATACAAAGGAACAAAATTGAACTCGATAAGAACTAGAGAACTTACCCACTACACATGCCCCAAGAATAAGGCAATTTTGTCCTGTTAGCATGAAGAGCAAGCTGAACTTGTGGAAGATTGAAATAAAAATACCTTTCTACTGACATGCAAACATCAACGCCAACACTCATCTTAGTAACCTAATGAAACAAGGAGACACACACAAACAAAAGAAATCCAATGAAAAGCAAAATAAATAACAATTGCTTATGATAATAAAAACTTAACATGAAGTATTTTAAGAAGGCCAATTTGTTATAAATAGAATAGAAAACATACATATTTTCGCAATCTCAACTCTTGTTCCACAATTGATGGGTAACAGACATCTAGAATCACATCATATTCATTTATGTAATCCCCAACAATAATATTTGCCTTCTCAATGGCATCATTGCATGCTTTGCTCACATTGTGTGGATTACTGAAGGTGTAATCTTCAAAATCACATTGCTTCATTATTGTGAGGCCTATTTCATCAGATATCATACCATGGGACCAGAAAAACTCATATGTTGCTGGAGTATCCCTATCAAGCTTAAGAAGTGGGTTCCCAATCTAACAATAACACAGAGATACAGTGTAAAAATTAATATGTAGTAAGAGATCTGATAGAAGCAGAACTAATTCTCCTTACCGCAACTCCTTTGATCTTGAACTTGAAACCAGTGGAATGCTGATTATGATCTAAAAGAACATTGGCCAATTGTGGTATGTAATGCCCTAAGACAAATCAGAGAAAAATGGTAACAAGATCCATTCAATTCATATGAAATTTTCTTAAGGGTATTCCAATATGCACCTGCATAGCTTTCTCCGGTTAGAAATAAGTTCTTCAATCTGAACTCTGGAAATTTGTCATACCATCGCAGAAGAAATTTATACATGTCATTAGCTTGCAAGAAAAGATCAAGGACCAGTCAGAAGAGAGAATGAGAAAAGACACTAATTATACAGTAAATAGAAAAGAGACATAGTCAACAATATATTAAAAATTTAGAAGACTTGCAATTCCATAGTTAATTTAACAAGGGCCTGTCTGGTTTGGAGTATCATAGACCTACCAGTTGATTCATCCCCACAGTTATAATCAGAAGTTGTATTGGAGTAAGACCATCCAACTCCAGCAGGAGATTCAACAAAAAGGAGATTTGAAACTACAAAGTTGAAACAGATAAGATAACGACCAATATATCATTGACAAGAATTTAATGTTCATCAAAATTATATCACATTGCTACAAAAGAAAAAGGCACCTTTATTCCATGACATTTTATTTAATCGAAGACCCCGTCCATCACCTCTAGGGAAAAATGGACCAAGCTCAGTAAAAGCACCCCCTCCAACTGAAGAACAACCTGGGCCTGGATACAAAATTCATTTTTAACATTTGCTAGCTCCGATACATTTAAGACGTTATATATCTGCCAAGTCAAATCTAAAAATCAGAAACATGATATATATATATATATATATATAGCAACTAAAGAGAAAAAAGGCAGAGAAAAGAGAACAAATCTGAGATCAAGTAAAAGATCTTAGAAGACATATTGAAGTAAAGGTGTCTTGAGAAAAGATGAGGCAATATATCAAATGTTTCATACACTATGCACTAACGTGAAAACACAAAAATAGCAAGAAACATGAATAGTATGACATTGGAGTGTAATCATAGTTTATAACTACAGACAATAGATCTTAGTTGTTTGTAACACTAGACCCAAAAAAGGGTAAGAGCACACCTGTATTCTTTTCAAATGGCAACAGAGTGCTAGTCTTTTGATTTGCTATGTGTAGGAATAAGGAGCTTCACAAGGCACATATAGTGCACCCAGGGTAGGCTGCCAATTGCTGTGATTATATATGGTAACTGGGTTTCAAGACTTTTTTTTACTGTATTACTCAAGTGTAAAAACACTAGCTTTTTAAAAAAATCACCATGATTTATCAACATAGGTAACAAATTTATGCTATTTGTACTATTGTGGATTTCATCTGGATGAACACCATGATATTGAGAATGCTTTTGTTGATCTTTATTCTAAACTGTGGAATGATAATGAGTTTGTGAGGCTTTATTTGGAATTAACCACCATCAGCCACTTTCTCATGAAGAGATTAGGAATTTCTGTACATGAAGGATCTTAGGAGGGATGTTCAAATCACCTTATTGCTTTCTCCATTTTGCAGCAAGGTTTTTTGTTGCAAGAAGGTCCCTACATAAAAGTTCATTATAATTCTTTGCAACTCTTACTTCAGATCCATTTTAAGATAGCACTCCTGATTTTTTATATTTAGTCATGGAGAAATATGGACAAGGATTTTGGACCAAAAAAATCTTCTTTCATGGAAATTGAAGTTTAACCTGGGATATAGAGAAGCAGAGAAGGATAAACGTTCCAGTAAATATAGCACATGCCTATTATTTTCTTCTACATAATAGAAAAAAGTAGGATAGCAATCTATCAATGGATTTGAGGAAGACCACTAAGAATATTGCTTCACTGGTGGGGATCAAACAAATACAACGATGCACGATACTTAGAATCAGCAGGAGATGTCAAATAAAGCAATTTGCTTGTATCTTTGAGATAAAAAGCATGAAATGAGTGTTCTCCTAGCTTATGCTCCAGCTCAACCAAGAAAACTAGGCTCACAAATGGCATAATAAAGTAGATGCTTTCAGAAGCAATGCAAAGTATTGAATATATTAAAACTTGAACAGTGGAGATAGTCCACGCTTGACAGCCAACATAATGTTCTAAAATTAAAAGCGGACTGTACGAAGTATCCACAAAAGTACGAAAAGAATATGAACAATCTTTAACAAGATCAAGGCCGAGAAGCAGTTCATAGATCCAAGAAGAAGAGCCTAAAGAAACAACATTGGTTACCACTAGACTAGACAATCGAGAAAATGCCGACAATAGAACAGTAAGATAAACCACAAGAAGGAACAACCGCAATGCGAAAGAAACAATTTTGATGAAGACAATACGAAAACGATCGCAAGAGAGAACAAGACATGAAAAAGAAGCAATCCTGACACCCACAGTACATGAAAGATGATCGGAAAGATAAGCGAGAAGGAAGAGAAAAGAGTGACTTTGGCAACAAGGAAGGCCATCAAACACCAACCGCCGTTGAGCCAGAGGGTGAGCGGCTTCGCGTGGGCATCTCCATCGGCTTCAGCAAAGTAATAGAAGAGACTCCTCCCCGCCTTCTCATCGACATCCACATACCCCGCGTACTGCCTGAATCCCACTTTGGGCTGCCCAGGCAATCTCACCACCAGGTCCTCTTCCGGGTAGCCCTCCCCTCTCCTCCCCACCACCGCCACCACAACCACCACCATCAAACACCACCACCGCTCCATCTGGCAGCTCCGCTAGAGAAAGGCACCAGCTTTTCCCTTCTCTGCCCTTCCTTTGGCCCTCCTCTCAGAGATAAAAACAGGAGAGGAGGGGAGTGGGATAAGATTGCGGCTATACGATCCAAAATCAAACTTCAAATAAATGTCAAGATTTCTGTTGCGGTGGATCACGTCTGCCGCAAATAAAGAGATCCAGAAAAGATCTGCAAGTTCAGTTGGGATGAGGCACGTAGAATCCGGGGAGAGGATGGGACAAAGCAGGAAGTTTGAGGCCTCGAAGGCAGCGAGAGCAGGGAAGGGAGTGCTATAAATGATTTGGCCGTGACCACCATGCTTGCTCAAGCTCGGTTTACAGACTTTGAATCCAAATGTTGGGGGGGAGCTTTGGCCTTGGGGAGGGTGGGTGGCCTTTTAATGTGACTCATTAAAGCAGGGGGGGAGAAGGAAAAGAAAGAGCCGTTAGGGGGGGCTCAAAGGTGACAGAGAGGAGGCTCATATGCTTCACCACACCAATGCCACATGGCATGGCCGTAAAATTTCTGGGGAAGGAGGAAGAGCATGAGGGGGGTGGCTCAAGAGAGACAACACCATGCATGAGCTACTGAGAAGATTTGACCTTCCCTGGATTTGACCTTCCCTGGAGCTTGAAGCACAATTTGTGGGGTAGATGAGTAGTGACCATGTTTTGGGACCATAAGAAATGATGGTGGTTCTTAAGATGGATAAAGGAGAGAGAGAGAGAGAGAGAGGAGGAATACTAACCTTCTGCTATAAGGCCAAAACTTCTTTATTAGCTCATGCATGCTGCTGTCTCTCATTTGATCAATCCATAAAAAGATGACAAGGAATTATCATATTAAATCAGAGAATAATAATCTTCATTAAAAAACTTGTGACTTTCTCTTGGTATCCATCACACTTATCATTAGCTCAACACACCTCCAAAACACATTGCACTGAGCCATCCCTCTCATGTTCTTCCTCCTTCCCCCAGAAACTATACCTAATACCTTGAAACACACAGTGGACAATCCATTCAGATCGAGGGAGGATTGATCATGGAGTTTGCGAGAGCTCTCTCACTTATCCCCCGTCGTACTAATTGTGTTGAAAGTTTCTGCACAATCAGCTTCTTTTATAGGACAAACCTACTCAGATGGATACATCTCCTAAGTGAAAATATATTAGGGACTACCTTTTGGATTTTTGACATTCTCATAAGTAGAAGAAAGCCCATGTTTTGCTCCATTGATGCTGTTAATTCTCTCTACCTGTTGTTAATGATCATAGTATGTGGTTAGAGTGTATAAGGGTTTGACCCAAAGAGATTTAGGATGACCGGAGGGTATTGTAGGTGCTTCCAATCAAGGTCCGTCATATCGTACCGTATCGGAGTTTCGATCCGGGCTCGGTACGATATGGTACGGGTGTATCGAGCGGTACACCCCAATGTACCGAGTAATTTTATATTGTTTTTATACTATAACAGTGCTATAGTATATTACTGTAGCACTATAACGGTACCGGACAGTCTGCGTACCGATAATCTATCGGACCGGTACGTACCGCCCATATCGGGTGGTACGTTTCACTATGACAGATCTTGCTTCCAACTATTACTGAAGCCATGAAAATCATGTTGGCCAATGTGGTGCACAATGAATGAGTTCAGATGGAAATCAGCCTGCTGAGATGTTGGTCAAAATTTTGACAACTGAGTTTGATCTTTCTTAAGGGATTTTATAATGCAATCTTTGATATTATGGGGTTGCTATTTTGTTTTGTTGAGTATCATTCAAACACTTGATATTTTATATTATTTTTATATTGATATGTCATATTGAGATCTATTAGAAAATCATCTTTATTTTGCTCAGTTAATGTTTTATCTCAGATTTATCTTTGTTTCTAGTAATATAAGATATTAAATATTTTTTTAACTTGTTTAAGAATTTTTATATTCTTCCCAAACAGTATAATCTCTATTAAGTTACCATAGGAGTAAATAAGTAATGTAAGAAGAAACATCATCTTATCTTGTTTGTTAATCTTTACAATCAAATATTTGTTTGAATATATTTAGATGTTTTACCAAATGTCCTCCTTTTTCCATCCTTAATCTAAATTTTCGTTTTAAATGTGACTCATTAGTTAAACTATTTCAACTTATCTAAAATAATTATAATGGAGTCATTGCTAATAACATCATTGATAATATTATAACTTATATATGTTATCTTAATTTTTTTTTTAATCTTCATTGTTCATCTTTTCTGATTTATCAACTATCTCTAGTTCTACTACAAAATACAAGAACCTATGCCCTCTCACTCACTTCAAAGCATTAAAACTGATGGTTTATTTATATAAATAAATCTTAATTCACTAATGATTGTTCTTTCTTCTGTATCTCTAATTTAAATCTTAATCTATTAAAAAGTTTGGAACTAATTATGACTCGTTCAAGTAGTTTCTATCATTTTTTCCAAGTCTCTTGATGATTGTTATGATAATAATCATCTCTATTCCTCCAAAACGATCGACCGAGATAGTTCACAATGACATCCTTGATCCTTTGTAGCACCTCTTTGTCCTGTCCAAGTTTACCCTCTAGCCAAACCCCCCTTATCGATTGTCAAGAAGAGTTCGTATTTGTATTATGTTTTGTTGAATCTCGGATTTTGATGATAAAACTAATTGATTGTGTTTAGATGTTTAACTACATTTTGAATGATGCAGGTCTACTCGATCAGGATTAGACAGTTGATGTAGGAGGAATTGACATTGCGTCGGAGGAGATCACGTCAGGATATTGGATGGCAGAATGCTTCGGACATCGGGCATCGGGCCAAGGAGAGCGGAATTGCGCCAAGGATATCGGGGTTGTGGAGGTCAACCGCCGATTGGGCAACAAGCTGCAAGAGAGGATGATGCGCTAAAGAATCGGACGAAGTGCCAACCAATGATGTGTTGGGCAACGGAATGTCAATTCACGTTGTAATAATTGTCTACATCGGAGTAGAGTTTTGGTTTGTGCGTGTAGGATTAACTATGATAACGATGAAGACATAAAGCGAAACAAAGTGTCAGAGTCAAGCGCGAATGATTCGTTGCGAGTTCGAGAGTTCGACGGAAGTCCGAAGGTTCATCGGGAATGCTGTCGGAACTAGCCGAGAATGAGTAGGGAGCTTG
>LVTN01000091.1:550080-563967 GCA_001649415.1 Musa itinerans | reverse complement strand
TATATATATATATATATAAACTTTCATATTTCCATTTTTTTATGATGGATTGCAAAATGTTGAACTTAGTTGACAACATCATACATTTTCCACCTTTTTGAAAATAACCAATAAATAGCCATTAAAAGAAAAAGACTCCAAAGGCAAAACCATATATGATGACATTAATAATTATTTTCAAACACTGTGTTTTTTAGTGCATGTAACATCAAAATGATTGATTAAAGATTTGGAAGAGCTATTAGAAGAAATACCAAAGAGTTCACCCCATCAACTCTTTTGCTACATTGTTCCTCCTATTAGAAATAATGCATGGAAAATGACTATGATAAATTCATTGTAAATCCCATGTAAACAAGAAGAATAAGGGTTAATATTATAAGAGCATGGAATAATTTAATAAATACTTTCCTAAAACAAATAATTTTTTTAGTAAAATATTTCTTCGCAAGTATTTACGATAACGGTGCCAATAATGATAATAATGTCATTTGATGCATGAGATATAAATTCAAGATTTAGTGAAAAATAGACATAGTGGATGAACAAAATAGCATTATATTGTAAATCAATTTTCCATAGTCAAATGGCAGTATGCCCTGATTAGAACATCAGAAAATAAATATAAATATATATATATATACATAGTATATAATCACCCAAAACTATAATATATTCTCAAGAAAATTGATTACATACCTTGAAGTCATTATTCTTTAATTTTTGGATCTAAACAGTACACAAAACTCTTTTGATTATTTTCATGATATCCAACAATAAAAGTTTGTGGGAGACTTGTCGAGATTATGACATCCAAGAAATGGCACTTTTGAAGCCATTTATAGTGAAATGCATGAGAAACAACTACAACTAGCAACAGGTTGCTAAAGAGTCTTCATGGTCACAGTCATCACAAGTGGCATAAAATGAATTGAGAAGAATGCCTCAGATTTGCTACATTTACAGATTCTTTAATATGAATGGACATCGGTACATGGAAAATTTATTATTTTTCTCCAAGATTATATTTTTTTTTCTGAAATCATATGTTGAACCCTTTAAAACTCTGAACTGTGACAGTAAGAACAGTTCAATAGTTTTAAGGATCATTATTGTATCCTGTCTTATCAGTTGATGTTTCAAAGCTATCACCTCCGGAAGGACTGCTGATGAACAACAATTAAGATCCCAAAAGAACATTAAATGAATCAGTTGATGTTTCAAAGCTATCACCTCCGGAAGGACTGCTGATGAACAACAATTAAGATCCCAAAAGAACATTGAATGAATCGGTTGATGTTTCAAAGCTATCAACTCCGTAAGGACTGCTGATGAACAACAATTAAGATCCCAAACGAACAATAAATGAATGACATCTGAAGCCTCTGCATAGTGTATTAGATTCTTGACAGATATCAGTGCTTCCTTTACTGTTCCCTGATTTAAAATCTTGTCAGATCTCACCTAATAGTATGTTTCTTGTCTGCATTGCAAATGGTACGCAGGATTCAGAATTATCTGAAGGTTCTAAATCCACTGTCCTTTCTTCTTTTTTGCTCACCTCTGTTTCACCCGGTTAGTAGCGAGACCAAGGTAAAGATCCAGTGGTCTCATGGACTACAATTAGATCTGCAATTTAAGATCTTGTGTCCTCCATCGTGCTTGTGGGGTGGGGGTACCTTCCATCAAACATGAACTTGTCGTTTTGGTGCAGCGTTGGAGGAAACTGCATGGCCATGAGGAATAATGTGGCAGAGCTTCCCATGCCATTTGCTTGAAATCGAATCTGTGTTAGCTCGTTGTAATCTTTGTTTACATTAGCAATGATAGGGATGAACTCATAATTCAGAGCTATTATATATATATAATGTTGTGGAATCACTCTTCGGTACAGTAAGACTACAGATTTAAGCTTGTGAGTTCAAACCAAATTTGCTCGAACACCTCGACGATCACACCGTGGTACTCGTCGGAATTCAGAGACAGATAGCAGGCGAGCAGTTCTTCCAAATCTTTCGATGCCCGGATGTTGTTCTCCACTATCATCTCCACCATGGAGTCCCTGAAGTCCCTCTGAGGGTCCGACGACGATTTGACGACCGCAAAGCTCCCGGATAAGCCCTTGCCTTGCTGCATCGCCGCCGGCGCTGTCGACGTGCCGCTCCTCCGGTTGCAGCGAGGTCGAAGCTTCTTGCAGGCCAGCCGCGGGGAGTTTCCTCGCGTCCGGAGCCGGTGAAGCCCCGGCGATGACCTCTTTGCTGAAGCGTTGCGATGGCACACCACCTTTCCCACCACAGTTTTGTCTTCGAATTTTGTCGGGCCAGATTCGTCCTTGCTGGGCTTTGTGGCGATCGGAGGGAGTTCCAACTCCGAGAGCTCGTCGGAGGCTCTGCGGCCCACGTCGATGGTGATGTCGCCGGCGGAGGAGGTGAACCTGCAGTCGAAGCGTGACCACGAGGCGACACGATCGAAGCTGAGCCGATCGATGGCGTTGGTGTTGCACGGATATCCGTGATCACGATCGACGTAGGGGTCTCGCAGGTGCGGCGGGCTCTCGGGAGCGGCCGCCCGCGCAGGGAACACAGAGATGGACTCCGTCTTCCACACCCTGCAGCTGCAGCCGGCAGAGACGGAGGAGGTGACCAACTTGACGTTGCCGCTGGGATCCGCCACGGTCTCTCTTCTGCTCCTCCTCTTGGATTTCCTCGGTGGCTCGATGGACTTCTCTGCTTCTGATCTGCTGGAGATATAGCATGAGGCTCTGCTGGGGAGGATCCTTGCCTGTGGAGGCGGCAAGGGCGTGGGTGCAGGCTGGCTTCTCTTGGTGGACTGTGACATGCTGTGATCTCTTCTTCCTCTGAGGCTCATGAACTTGAGCTTGTAGAACCAAGCATAAGGCAGCATGTCAGAGAGCTTGAACCTGTTCTTTCCCATCAGCTTGTGAAACCAGAATCACCCAAAGGAAGAGAATAATGTCTCCCACAACAATGAAATGGAAGCCAAGGAAGGAGTCTTCTGAACTTAATATGACGTTCTAATTAGGAATACAAGAAAGCACCAGTGGAAATTAAGACTTCATCTTTCTCCCTCCTCCTGCCATTGCCTACTAATTCCGGAGTGACTACCAGCAAAAAACAGCAACTACAACCTACGAGGATAGCATAAAAGCTAAGCTAAGCTATAATACTGCATCTGCTTACTTAGCTGCAAACGAAACGTGGAGGGAGACAGCATGTGTAGAGGAAAGACGAGTAGGAAATGGCTCTGTGGTGAGTAAGTATGGAAGGGAGGAGGAGGAGGAGGAGGGAGATAAATAGGGAAGACGAGAATTGTCTTTGAGCTGATACTGGTGGGTTTATTATAGAAACATGGGGGGAAGTAAAAGGTGAAGAGATGAAAGAGGGGAGGAGGAGGGAGATAAATAGGGAAGACGAGAATTGTCTTTGAGCTGATACTGGTGGGTTTATTATAGAAACATGGGGGGAAGTAAAAGGTGAAGAGATGAAAGAGAAGAAGGGTGGAGGTTTGGATTCTTCTTGTCTTGATCATGAAGCAAAACAATCATACTTGTTCTTGGATGGAGGAGGCCATCTGCAAATTTAGGTGATCAGTACATGCAACATTGTTATTTATCGGATGGTACACAGACAAAGGCTCCTTCCCTTCCTAACCAGGCAAAGAGAACACTTTGTCTTTTGTTTCTGAGACTTGAAAAGGAGATGTGACAAAAGTGTTTCAAAGTTAATTTTGTTTATTTTTTGTTTTAGCAAAAGCAAGGGATGATTTATTAACAACATCAGAATCTGCTTATAAGTCTGGGTTTGATAATTTTGATTTCATATTTTAGCTTAAATGATTATAAAATATTCCTCTGGGTATATTTATGAATAATATTCAAATTGATAGAGAATCGATCATAGATCGAACATCAAATGACTCAAGAATAATCACCCTGATTCATGAGTATGATTATAAGACGATCAAACTCTCTCATCACAATAAGCAACCGTCTCCGACACAATTCATCGTAAATGTATGATGTAAAAAAATCTAAATAAAGAATTAATATTGCACAAATATTACAACTCTCAATCCATGACAAAGATTTGAATTGGATAACAATAAATTTAGAAAAATAGTCAATATAAAGTTTAAGATACATAAATTTTCGCCTTAGAAATTTTTCATAGCTTCTCCATTAAGAGAATCCCAACTATCTATCACTGCTATAAACTAAATCAGAAATTAATGTGTGTTTAAGCAAACAAAACAATGGCAAAATGTAGATATGATTTTGCGGAATTTGGATGAGACAAACAACTTTTCATGCACCCTGATACAAAGATCATTCAATCCATGTAGCCAATATCAATTGACTTGCTCATTCGCTATCAAACACCAGAATGGTGTCAGTTAACTATCAAGGAGGAAGGAAATCTACTGGTGCCAAAAGGGGTACAGTACTCGGATTCGATTCTATGATGATAGCATTAAGCATGTCATGATTATGTTGCTTTGGAATAAGGAAGATGACAGATGCAGTAGAGACCCACAGAGTATATTGGATTCCTTGGTTTCAGATTACCATTCTGAGAGTAATCCAAGGTAACTTGATGCTGTTAATTCCAGAGTTCCAGGAGGAGGCCAAAACCTTCACAGGCTCATTCATTCACTCTGATATAGATATGGTCGGCATATCATGTTCATGCCCATTCTCTACTTCATTTAGTATTCTTAGCAAGCTTACCCTGAGAATTTTGTTGGAAATCTGGAGGAGTTGTAACAATTTCCTCATCCAAAAGGCCTTGGATTTGCCAACCCAAGGATCTGATTTGACAACATGAACTGTATCTAATGACTACGATTAAGGTGGTCAATTGCTATTTGGTTGGCAAAACTAGGGCCTTGTTCCCAAGTCTTGGTTGAAAGCCAGAAGCTTCAAGGTCTAAATTATGGTACCAAGAAAGAACTCTTCTCCCTACTGAGAATGCTGAATCAAACTCGAAATATTTGGATGATCTGAATGCTGAAGAGAAGTTCAGCAAGTGATATCTTTAATTTCCCCAGAAAGCTTACAGCATTATGTTTCTTAACCTAAGACCATCTTGAAGTGATATCCGAGATAGCATTATATCTGCAACTCAGCTTTTCTCTTAGACACTCTATGTTGAGGTTGTTTATGCTGCATAGACTGACTTTGAAAAGGAACCTTGTTTTGTTCAGGGGAGATATAATCTTGTACAATTCGTCCTCACAGCTATTCTTTGCATTTTATATCCCTTCATTGTCTGAATTTGGAGGCTTCAGAGGATAAGATCAAAATATCAGTTCACTGTACATGGAAGAAAGATATTGAAAGGGAGTTCATGAGAAAAATGAAGATAAATTTGCAGGTGGATTCCAGTGGAATCTACAGAGAGATTAATATGCCTGTGGATTGGGAGATCCTATGGAAATTAAGGGTTACCTTCATTTGGAGAAACAATTGCAGCTGGAAAGAGATCAAAATGCTCTCTGATAGCAAACTCAGCACAATATTTTATTGCTAGGACTAATAGCATCTTCCTTTCTTCTTCTACCAATGACTTGTGATCATTGTGTTGTAATTTAGGATATCTGTGGTTCTGCAACTGTCTTTTGTAACTTCTTTCTTTCCATTTCTCTGTCAAATTGCCTCACTGCAATAGCAATTGATTTATTTGAAGTTTCTTCTCCTTTCTCTCCAACCAAATGATACCTAATAACATGACACTACTTGACTTTGTCAGATACATAATTTAAATCTGGCAATAATGTGATGCACAAGTTTATCCAAGAATATATTCCTATTGATTCATTAGAGAGACAAGAATACCTTAGAAAAGAATAGAGATTGTTTCAGTTTCTTCCACCCTTATAATGTGGTCAACTTACACTATCTTCCCATAATGATATGGAAAGTGCTTAACACTGCCTTTGCTGATTAGAATCTTCCCTCATGATTCTTGTCATAAAAAACCTTTTTTATTTTATCTTTTCACTAAGCTCATACATTCGTTTTAATATCCTCATCCCAATCCTCATTGAATGATCAATCCAAGGAAAATAAAGATAATTTCTTTTTATAAACAAAAATGTATAATGCATCTATTGTGACTTTTAACTAACATTACCGAAATTGCGTTTGATATATATTTTTTTTTTATCCAAAATTTTTTCCTCCTGACTAAAAGTTTAGAGATTGCCCAAAAGTAAACTCCCATCTGCCAAAAATGAATGTCGTCGATAGGCTCGATATGTTCATCAATTATGAATGCCAAAGGCTAGTTGACAGGGCAGCCAATGTATGACCATCACAACACCAATATCATCTTATCCAAACAACCCAACTCAAACCCAATTGGGGTTTTGTTCTCTCTCGTAAGGTACAAAAGTGGTGCATTCTTGAATTGCTTTCTATTTAGGGTTAAGGTCTATTTTAACTCTTGTGATTTTTTGTCATAGACCACTTAAGCCTTTATGGTTTACTCGTGTCTAAAATAATCCCTATATTTTCAAAAACGTAATATTTAAGCTCCTCCCGTCAAGTCTAAGTTAACAGATGTTAAAGTTTACTTACGTGATATGCTGACTCACAATAAATCATTAATATAATGACACATATAGTTTAAGTTTAAAAATGGGTTAAGGTTCATTTTATCGAGGAAGGGGAAGCAGCGGAGGCTGTAGCGACAAACGAAGGCGGAGGTGAGGGAGAGCTAGACCACCATGTCATAGGCGCGATAGGTGGGGGCGTAGGAGAGGACGAAGTGGGAGGCGATGGGGATGAAGATACCTAAGAGGACGAAGAGGGACCAAGCGACCACTACGTACCTAACGTCGGACTGATTAACACACATCCACCTAAGGCAGGACCAGAAGCTCCTAAGCTCGCCGTCAACACAGGAGAGGCTGCATACATACGATGCCATACTAGGTAACAGTGGCTCGGTGCTACTACTATCCATGATTAAAACTACAAGGGGTAAAATAAACTTTAACCATTCTATTTATGAGATAGTGTTGGCGAGAAATATTATGATGGGAAGACAATAAGGAACCTACAAATTCCAATTATGTTATTCCAATAAGTTCCAAGAGTGATGGATCAATATATTGGATATCATCAGAAGTCACCTCTCTTTCTCGCTTCAACGTAAAACTTTATACGTTGTTGTAAGTATATGGCGAGTGAGGCAAACCACAACTCATTATTTCTAGAAAATATAAATGGATCGACTCACAATAAACCATTAATATAATGACACATATAGTTTAAGTTTAAAAATGGGTTAAGGTTCATTTTATCGAGGAAGGGGAAGCAGCGGAGGCTGTAGCGACAAACGAAGGCGGAGGTGAGGGAGAGCTAGACCACCATGTCATAGGCGCGATAGGTGGGGGCGTAGGAGAGGACGAAGTGGGAGGCGATGGGGATGAAGATACCTAAGAGGACGAAGAGGGACCAAGCGACCACTACGTACCTAACGTCGGACTGATTAACACACATCCACCTAAGGCAGGACCAGAAGCTCCTAAGCTCGCCGTCAACACAGGAGAGGCTGCATACATACGATGCCATACTAGGTAACAGTGGCTCGGTGCTACTACTAATGGTTGCTTTCTTAAAAAGGGGTTAAGGTTCATTTTATCGAGGAAGAGGAAGCAGCGGAGGTTGTAGCGACAAACGAAGGCGGAGGTGAGGGAGAGCTAAACCACCACGTCATAGGCGCGATAGGTGGGAGTGTAGGAGAGGACGCAGTAGGAGGCGATGGGGATGAAGATGCCTAAGAGGACAAAGAGGGACCAAGCAACCACTACATGCCTAACGTCGGACTGATTAACGCACATCCACCTAAGGCAGGATCAGAAGCTCCTAAGCTCGCCGTCAACACAAGAGAGGCTGCATACATACGATGCCATACTAAGTAACAATGGCTCGGTGCTACTTGTAGTGGTTGCTTTCACGATGACGCCTCATCTCACCATTGATGGTGGTCTCAGTTTTTTTTTTAACTTAAATTGCATATATCATTATGTTAATGGTTTATTGTGAGTCAGCATGCTATGTAAACATTTAACGTCGGACTGATTAACGCACATCCACCTAAGGCAGGATCAGAAGCTCCTAAGCTCGCCGTCAACACAAGAGAGGCTGCATACATACGATGCCATACTAAGTAACAATGGCTCGGTGCTACTTGTAGTGGTTGCTTTCACGATGACGCCTCATCTCACCATTGATGGTGGTCTCAGTTTTTTTTTTAACTTAAATTGCATATATCATTATGTTAATGGTTTATTGTGAGTCAGCATGTCACGTAAACGTTTGTTAACTCAGACTTAATAGGAGGGGATTATATGCAATGTTTTTAAAAATATAAGGGTTATTTTAAACACAAATAAACCATAAGGGCTTAACTGGTCCATGATTAAAACTACAAGGGCTAAAATAAACTTTAACCATTCTATTTATGAGATAGTGTTGGCGAGAAATATAAGGGTTATTTTAAACACAAATAAACCATAAGGGCTTAACTGGTCCATGGCCAAAACTATAGGGGCTAAAATGGACTTTAATCCTAAATTACACATGTCATTATATTAATAATTTATTGTGAGTCAGTATGCCACATAAGTATACTCTAACGTCTGTTAACTCAGACTCGATGGGAGGAGCTTATATGCTATATTTTTTTAAATAGAAGGGTTATTTTCGATACGAGTAAATCATAAGAGCTTAACTGGTCCATGATTAAAACTACAGGGGCTAAAATAGACTTTAACCCTTCTATTTATGAGATAATGTTGGCGACAAATATTATGATGGGAAGACAATAAGGAACCTACAAATTCCAATTATGTTATTCCAATAAGTTCCAAGAGTGATGGATCAATATATTGGATATCATCGGAAGTCACCTCTCTTTCTCGCTTCAACGTAAAACTTTATACGTTGTTGTAAGTATATGGCGAGTGAGGCAAACCACAACTCATTATTTCTAGAAAATATAAATGGATCCACCTTTATGGCCTTATGAAATCAATTGAATCGATACCTTATAATATCATTATTATTATTTTTTACTTATCCGATCTTTTAACAATGACAAAAAAATGTAAGAGCAGGATAGTGAATTATGAACACTCCAAAATTTAATTTTAATAGAAGAATATTATTATGATTAGGCCGATGGATAATCAACTACTAATTTATTAAGCATAAATCATTAATAAATAAGATAAATTTTGGATGTCATATTATATCTTTATGGCTTGACATCCTTATTAAGACTCAATGTATCCCAAAATCAAACTCTAACGTGATGCAGGTGAGATGTAGCCTATCGATACTTTCATGTAATACCATTTTTCATGATTGTTAAATATAGTAAATCTATTTAGCCTTATTAATTTATTCAAGTTATTTTTTTCCATCCTATGTGATATGAAATTGATGTATTATAATCTTTGGCATATAATAGCTTCATATCCTAGTCAAGCACCAACATAGGTCACATCTTCTAGCCCCATCCATGGGTAGTCTTTCTTACTTGGGTTGAGGTATTGTAATCTCCTATGCTTAAGAGTTTCATTACTTGATCCTCAATTTTAGTACTTGATCAAGGATCAAGATAACTCAAAATCACTAATATAGTTCATATGAGGCTCAATCCAATGATTGTGTCATGTTGTATATTTTAATTCTATCCATGGATAACTTTTCTTACTCGGATCATACATCAAATGAACTTCAAATTATTATTATTTTTTTAACATTTCAGACAACTACAGCCTTCTCTAATTCTGCATCTTCTTAACAAAATTTTGGAGATGAAGAGAGGGAACCAAGTGAAATGACACAAGTATAGATTGAATTGCTTTTGAAGTTTCAGCAACATTGTATGAATTTTTGGTAGAACAAAAATATTCCTTGAATAACAATTGCCAAGAAACAAATCAATCTTTTAAATGCTCATGTTGCTTAACCCATATCTTAAAGATGGGAAAACACTACATGGAATCAGAACTTTAATCGTGAAGCTACAAAATTGGAGAGCTTCGCCGAGAAAGGACCAAAAGCTGTCTGCCAAAAATTGATCCCTACTCACCCAATCTCAAAGAAGAGGTTAAAGTATGTATGTTAATGAGGTTGCCGAGATTGTCAAACAAAATTGTGAGTAGGGTATTCTTGCTCGTATCCATTGTAATCATAATATAGCCGTTCTCCACTACATATATCACGGCAAGCAACCAATAAGACTCGGCACTCACCGTTTACATCATACCTTACACATTTAAGGTTCTCCTTCTTCCTACCATCCCTGCAAATTATTGAGAGTTTCAAGCATAATAAGTCCCAGGTTCTGGATATAGTCTTATAATGAGAATTGAAATTGTTGGCATGAAATATCCAAAAGTAATATCTAGACTTAAGCAAGATCTTAAAGCTAACACACACGAGCGACAGTAATGTAAGCATAATGCGAGTACTCTGATATTAATATATTACAAATTTTCCACGATACAAACAAGGAATCGAGATAAGAGCATACCTGGAGTGATTGTTAATGCCATTAATGAAACGAGCAATGTTTCCACGTTTATCGGGACAAACAACTAGGCTATCAGAGGGGTCTTTTGCTAGAAGAAGGGTCATCATGCTATCACAATCATCATGTTCCCGGTTTTTCAAGTAGTCCACATCGCCAGTATACTCGGTTATAAGTGTCATATCCTTTATAGGACCATCAGCTTGTACAGTGAATCTGCATTCACTACAATTATTCATCATCTGTGTAAACAATTTTCCAACTAAAACAAGGTACAATTAGATCAAGGGAAAGTACCCTTCAAGCGGATCAAAAACAACTAAGAGAGGAGGACATTCCCCTCTTTTGTACATTGATCTGCAGAGCTCTAGTGTTTCTTTATCTTCCTTTGGTAGTACCTTAAAGAACATCGAAAGCAAGCATTAAAATTCATCTGTAAAAAAGGATGAAGAGAAGATTTTTGAAAAATGGAAGAAAGAAAGTTTCTAAACCTGCATGCCACCTTTCTCTAAATTTGCTTGATTAGCAGATTTAGGGGCCATTCTAGGCATGTAAGTCAGCTCATTACTAAATTTCATATGCATTGCTAATAGTGCAGTGGCAAGAGAACTCATTTGTTCAAGTCTCCTAGCTGAATTTTCAGTTGGAGTGAACGGCAATATTCTCCTCCTCTTCTTGTGCATAACTAAGGAACTTCTCTTGCGCTTTCTTCCATCTATACAAATTGGTTTGACAATCTTATTGCAATACGACAAAGATAACTTTCAAACATGCAAGATACTAAAAATTTCTGCAAACTCTACATGCATAGAGGTAATGATTTCTGACAGAAATATCCATATAAGCAAGTAAGAGAGCAAGGTTGCTACAACAAGTAATGTATATGGAGAAGGGCTAGATGTGATTGAGAAAATTTCATATCGGGTACACCTTGAAGAACTATGATATCATGTGTCCTTAGTTCCAGATGATGTTGTCTGCACAATATTATGTTAAATTATATATTGGGAACCGATTCCAGCTCCAGATTCAAATAAAAAAAGTGAAGGATCACAAATCTAATTCTGAACTTAAAAGAGTGGAGTTGCAGTTGCCATTTCAACATGTAAAAGTCACAGCTTTCATTCGTAAAAATAGCTCAAAGATTATTTACAAAGTTTGCAGCGCATGGAGTTAATGAGGGGCCGTAATCATATGAGATTATGGTTGTGGAAGCCGGTAGAGTCAGGACAAGAGCAACAATAGGAGATTGGTCATAAACTGAAGACTTCCTAAACATATGAAACCCAGGGGCTAGTCATAAAATTGGAGGTAACCAAAAGCACAAGCACATGCTGTAGACTGGCAGCATCTCTGTGCTAGGCCGCTAGCATTACCAAAAGTGATTTCAGAAGAGAATTCTGACTATTCATGAACCCATCCTCTATTTTATCTCATTAAAAAATGGCTAGCTTGTTCTAGAAAGAAAAACTACTAGTTCAGAGAAAATCACATGCATCATCACAATACTCCACTGGTTTTCTTCAAAGTACTAACTTTACTCATTCAGCACTATGAGGCATCTTGTAACAATAGATCTTTCTTCGTTTGTTTTATGCACATAATTTTACAAACATAGTTTACTTACGTGAGACGTCATGCAGTCGAGGAAAAAGAAAATGTGGTATCTGATCATATAATATACATACATTGTCGAGGAAAAAGAAACATGGTCATGAGAAAATCAATGCCCAAGCAATTTTCGAAATTTAACTCTACATGAACAAACTAAGCATCTAAATTAACAAGAATGGATCAACAACAAGATTATAATTGAGAATAAACTAACATGTACAATCACCTTGGGAGTGGCCACTTTTCTCCTCGGCTCCCTGAATCCGAAAAAAATCAATAATCTTTGTCTGCATCATCGGAAACCCTACCGTCCTCGAACAGAACACGAACAATAAACTCACCATTTTCTTAATTAAAATCATGTTATAGAGCGGTTAATAGTAAATGCTAATGTTGATATACTTCTAAATTGTCTCTCTCCACCACAGCTAGGGCAGATCCAAGGCCCCGACGGAACCCTAACGGCGATAGGCCGGAGGCAGTAGAGGTGGTACCCGCGGTCGCAACGGTCACACAGGAGCATCTCCTCGTCGCGATCGCCGGACCGGCATTCCTCACAGCGGAGGTCCGAGTAGTACTCGCCGGTGACAGGGACGGAGGGCTTCGCCACCCGCATTATCTCCGCCATGGACCGGTACTTCTTCGGAGGCGGGGGAGGTGGCGCCGCAGTCCGCTTTCGGACGGAGCAGTTCGCCGGCGATGGGCTGTCGGCCACGGGGCCGGATGGCGGAGACATGGAAGAAGGAGGTGGACGGCGGAGGGGGGGGCGATCGATGGAGTATCGGGGGACTGAATCCTCAACGTCCGATCGGCGGTGAACGAAAGCTACAGAAGCGCGGGGGCTCCGAGGGAGGCTGGAGGGAGGAAAGGGGCGAAATGGAGCGAGAGACGGGAAGGGAAGCTCGCGGGAGTTGGGAGGAAGGGAGACGGACGGCGCACTTTAAAGTGACGTGGCATCACGAGGTTGGATCAGCTAACTTACGCGTGTAAAGTGGAAAGACGAAACGATCGCTGGTCGGAAAGTGAGTCCCTGACCGTTGGATGCTGTGATCTTCGCATGACGCGAATATTGGACGGTTCTAAGCGGGCGTTCCGGTATCTCCGAGCCAAGAATCGGGAGGGGTTGGCGGAGGACTATTCAGTCTTTGTGGGGGGATGACGAGGTCAACGCCCACGTGGCGACGGGTGGAGAAGGCGTCAGTTCTAATATCATTATTGTAATGTCTTTGCTCGTTGATTTATTTCCTGATTAACTTAATTATAGAGAAAATGAATGAGGCTTTTTCTTTTTTAAGAAAAAGATTTGCTGGTGCAAAGTGGCATCATTAATCGGAATTAAATATCGAACATTTCATATTTGTATTCATGTCAATTATTAGATATGAAATGGATACCAATAATAATAGATGCAATAGGAACCACAAACATGTTAAGTATTCATAGGATCAGATGAATTATGATTGCATAACAGATACTACACACATATGGGATTATCAAATTGGGATAGTACACTAATTTTAATTATTTCAATTAAATACACCACTCAATTCTTCACTAACAAATGAATAAATATAAGGCAAGATTATTAAGTACCCAAATTCAAATCTTCATACATCCTTCCTCCAGCTGTAACAAACCATGGCCCCACCACTTATATATATATATATATATATATATATATATATATATATATATATATATATAT
>LVTN01000091.1:535659-550043 GCA_001649415.1 Musa itinerans | reverse complement strand
AGAGAGAGAGAGAGAGAGTTAGAATAACCTCTCTGTTTGTACAAGAAACCATTTATTTCATACCTGAAATGCTTTCCAAATTAATCACACACATTTAATCACAGACGCAATCTAAATTTAGGAATAAATGATGAAAGAGAATTTACTATAAAAAAACGTATGAAATATCATCTTTTCTTGAGGTTAAAATCGTAATTCCAATACATTTAAACAAATTCGGATACCTATAAGGTAATTTGTGCTAAGCTGACTGCATTTTGACATGTATGAGCTTATAGGTTGCAAGTTGAATCAATTCATATTTAATTTTCTCTTGTTCACAAAATTAATATTACATAACATATCAAACATCTGACCCAAGGATCATCAATCTTTTGTTTATCTGATTCAAGAGTTCAATGGCAATCTTGAATGTATTCCACTTGTTTTTGACTGATACAAGTATACTAACAAAATATACTGTATTAAAAATATTCATATATATGAGATGAAAATAATTATTCCAAGAGGATAATCTCATGTCATTAAAGATCGAAAGTCAAATTACATATATTAGATTTGACACATACATTAAATTTTTAATTTTTTAGATATAATTGATTTTTGATCAAATATATATTAATACTTGGTATAATGACTCAAAAGTATTTTCTTATTTCCTCTCTTATTAAAACATAAGGATATATGAGTATTTATAAAATAATCAAAACTTTATTTTCATTGTTACTTTTTTTTTTTAAGAATTCTTCTTAGTTTCAATAATAATGATTTCAAATCCAAAAATACTTTAAACTTCATAGTCTTTTTTTTGTCATAAAAAAATATTTGCATACTTGAAAAGAAAGAATGAAAGTATTAAGTTTTTAATATTGGGATTAACGATACATTTGAGATTTCAAGAATCCAGTGGTAAATGGCAAAAAACCCATATTTCCAAAACATATTACCAGTCAATTCCTCAATAATGCACAATGTTGTACTAATCATGTCATTCTACCCCTAAATTTTGCTTTTGCATTAAATTAATTCTCAAGAGTGGAATGTGCATTCGGAGATCCAATCGATTTTAAAATTTGATTCAATCATAAATTTGACAACAAAAAGAATAGGCAAATCTCATAGATTCCAACAAACCTTAGCCCTAAAGAATTAAATGCAATAACATGTGGAGTTGCCAAGTCAAAACAGAAGCTGTTTCCAAATGCTCTATAAACTCTCCATCATCATGGCAAACATAATGTTACAGGTTTCAAACACCAGGATTCAGATAACCAGAACACTTGAAGCATTTTACCAAGATAATTCTTTACATAATTCCAAAATAAATCCCTGAAGTTTACAACAAAGTTAAAGAGATAATCTCACATATTCCAACGAATCTTAGCCCTAAAGAATTAAATGCAATAACAAATGGAGTTGCCAAATCAAAATAGAAGCCGTAACCAGGACTGCTGAAGCAATTTACCTAGATCATGCTTTACATAACTCCAAAATAAATCACTAAAGTTTACAAACAAACAAGAGGTAAATCTCACGTATTCCAACTAATCTTAGCCCTCAAAAATTATATGCAATAACATATGGAGTTGCCAAATCAAAACAGAAGCTGTTTCCAAATGCTCGATAAACTCTCAAAAGTACAAGTGACCTCTATCATCATGGCAAACATAATGCTACAAGTTTCAAACATCAGGACTCAAGAACCAGAACCGCTGAAGCATTTTACCTAGATCATTCTTTTTACATAATCCCAAAATAAATCCCTGATCCTAGACGACACTTTTCTTTACCTCTCTAAGCAACCGATAAGCGCTACAGCACAAAAAAGCAAAGACACAGTTGCACAACTGTGAGTACCCAAGAGGGGATGGGTTCCAACAGGTTTGGACTAACATGATACTAGAAATGACACAAGACATGTAAGATATAAATTCAAAATGGTTATTTACATGAGATCGTTCGGAATATATCAATATGACATCATAAAATACAACAGAGAGATATTTACAATGGTTATTGAAGCAAAATGTCAAAGCTCAAGAACTGACACCAAAAGTGGTCTAAAAAATTTGCAGATTGAAAAGCACAAGTGCAAAACTGTTCCTTCTATATTTTCCCAGGTGAACCGCAACGTGGCATGTTGCTAAGGTGCCATTTTGATATCGGTTCTTGATCTTTTGTAAGAAACATTGTTGCACAAACAGGGCACCATCCAGTGGTAACTAAGTGAGTGTATCACTATTGAACATGTCTTTTAAATGTGCATCATCACAAGTCGACCAGCTATACCCCAGTTTGAGGTCTAATGAATCGCTTCCTCTTATCCTAGAAGTTAAAGCCATGTCTTCACCTTGTTCTGGAAATAAGTTCATGGGGTAATTGGTGGTCCCCTCGTCATGATCGAAGTTGAAAGTAAATAGTTCTTGGTGATAAGCTTTGCAACCATTACTGGGTTGTGCCATTTCACAGTCACTCACAATCTGTTCCCCGGAAGGGTACTCACAATTACGTGGAATTTGCTTTCCTGAAGGCAACAAACATGCATTTCTATCATGGCATTCATCTTGTTTTTCTTCAGAATTATTTGAGTTCCCCACCAACTTATTTGCAACAATACAATTTTCAGCAATATCATCAGGCTCCTTCATTGTTGCATGCGTTAAGTATGGTGCCCACTCTTTCTCTTCTGTGATTTCATCATAACTAGGAGAACATCCAGCTGGTGCACAAGATACTGCACCTTGTCGCCTTCTAAAAACTCCCCACAAAAAGTATTTTTCTTGAAATTCTACATGAATATGAAATATCATCAGCTAACATCATCAGAGCAATCTAAAAAACAAGCACTGGAGTCAGTTGTAAACAAAATATATGAAGATAAATCAGTCTGAGAAATCTGATTTGATCCTAATCCGATGGATCAGCTAAAAAACCTGATCCACATCAAGATGGGTGAAGTCGGACATCCAATCCAAAAACCCAATTCCGTCAGATTGTGCCAAGAGTTGTTAATTTGCATTTGATAACCATTATTAGCTCAAAATTAACAAATTTCAGTGACAGATATGATTTAACAAATACATACAAATTATTTAAATCAGATTGCATCATATACAAATTATTTAAATCAGTCACAACATACAACTTTAGTAGCACAACATATAACAACCTAAATACTAGTTTAGTTATATGGTTAGTTATATGAAGCCACAAGATAAAATTAAAAAAAAGCAAAAGCATTGGTAGCATTCAAAAGTTGAATGTACATGCAAGGATTGAAATTTTGTACTATACCGGAGTTTCGAGACTCATTTGGTATGGTACAATACTGTATACCGAGCGGTACAATTTGATATACCACTCGGTATATATATTAAAAAAATACCGACGACCTCGTCGTCCTTTTTGGCGCGTGGGGAGAAGAAGGTACCAAAGTTTCAAGACTCGCTTGGTACAGTACGATACTGTATACCGAGCGATACAATTTGATATACCGCTCAGTATATATATATAAAAAAAACTGACAGCCTCGTCGCCCTTTTTGGCGCGTGGGAAGAAGAAACCTTCTTCTCCCCACATGAGCAGAAAACCGAGGCATCGTCGCCTCGTTTACTTTATATATATATGTGTGTATATATATATATATATGTGTGTGTGTATATATATATATATATATATGTGTGTATTTATATATATATATGTATATATATATATATGTATGTATATATATATGTATATATATAAGTAAAAAAAAATATGCCCGCAACATCTCTTTTCTGCCTGCGACATCACCTCTCTT
The DNA here is from genome assembly GCA_001649415.1 of Musa itinerans. Taxonomy (NCBI): domain Eukaryota; kingdom Viridiplantae; phylum Streptophyta; class Magnoliopsida; order Zingiberales; family Musaceae; genus Musa; species Musa itinerans. The sequence goes on along the minus strand of LVTN01000091.1, from coordinate 546,244 downwards.
CTCCCCGCACCGAGGGAAGTCGTCGACAGACAAGGAGGGAGAGCAACGTCGATCTCTAGGTTTTCCTCTCCTTCTCCCCTTTCTTTCTTCCCTCGCTTAACACCACCCTTCTCCCTTTCTTTCTTCTCCCTCAATCACTGTCCGAGGCGAAAACAGCCCCAATTGATGGTACCGTCTAGTTGCGAGCGGTTCGTGTACCAGTTTGCTGGCGGACCAATACATACCGCCCGATACGGGCGGTATTATTTGAAATTAAAGACCTTGTGTACATGAATCATCTATCCTTAGTGGTGCACAAGTACATACCAATAAAAGAATAAGTAGGTCTTCCACATTAAAAGAATACTAATTAGCCGTCCATTGACGTATCATCAACCAAATCAAGGGTTTTCCAATGTTTTGTCATTGTTTCAAACAAAAGTTTCCTGTTTCCTTGTGTCTACTAAGAGATCTTCTTTGGTATGTCAAAACAGTTAATAGCCATTTATTATTGTATACAATATAGGAACCAACCATAAATATTAGCAAATGCAAGATTTTATTGATTCTAATAACATCCATTTCAACATTCTCAACTTTGTGATGTTAATCATTACTTGTTTATTTTGTTTTGAATAACCAAACACTGCCCTTGTAGAACATTTTGTACTCAAAGAAGGAATAAACAATCCCTCGCACGAATCAGACTGTATGACCATTATATTTTTAAATATTCCTAGATGAAAACATGTACTAGATCCAAAGCTTTAGCGTATAAGTTTTAGATTGACTTCTGATCTCTAACTCAGAAATAGCATCTCTTTTAGATTTACAAATACCATCATGCTTGAAGGGAGACTTACTACGATAACTTTCCGGCAGTACAATCGAGGAGAATGCAAGCAGCTCTGCCTCATCATGTTTAACCTCCAAGACAAAATCCTTTTTAGTGATCTCACATAATAGTTCATCAAGCATTGCCCCCACTCTGAAACACAATTGCATGAAGAATTAGTACGCATTGATGAGGGAGCAACATCAGTAAAATGTCTGTACCTAGCATCTTGTGCAAAGAAATAGAGGGCAATGCTCTCATCATTTGGTGGTGAAGTCTTGAAACTTTTAGGCCATGAATCCAACCTTGAGAGCTTTGTCATTTGTAAGACTGCTGGTAACTTTTTTGCAATGTTCCAGACTTTCTCACATGCTTTACTTGAAATATGAGCTGTAAATGGACCAAGTTCCTTGTTGCATACATGAAAGTGGCCCCTGAAAGCCACATTGTAATATTACAAAAAAAAGCTAGGTGGAAGAAACAGAAGAATACTGGAAAGCTGCAAATTAGGCAATACAACCAGACAACTCTAACCTCCAAATGTGATTTCTAATTGGTTGTGCAGGTAAATTATAAGGCTCATAACTGGAAGCCAAACTGCATATCAATTTTCTTCCAGGAGTATGTTCTTCTACTTGCAAGGTTGGATGAAGTTGCAAAGGACCACTAATTGGGGAATTTTGACCAGTACTGTTTATATGAACCTCTTCATCTAGCAAGCACTCATTAGGTAATCCCCTCATTTTTTTCAAGAATCTGCCATCAGAAATCTCGCTAGATACATTCACTGACTTCTCTGCTTTTAAATGTCCCTCATTAGCCTCAGTGTTAATCTGAACATCTTCATCTAATTGGTCATCCTCAAGTAATATCAATCTTCTACTCTGCATCCTCAAGTTTTTCCTCTCTAGTTGCATTCTAAATGACTTGAATGGATCAACAACTTTCTTCTGCAACAAATTATCTGTTGACCTGTTTGATATTCCATGTTCTGCAGGAGCAGCATGATTTTCCTTGTAAACATATTGATGTGGCTTCTCTGGTGAAGCAGCTTTTATGGCCGTAATAGTTTTCTCATATCTTACTTCCGTAAGTCTCTTATTAACTGCATTGTTAGTCTGTGCTTCTTGACCTAACTGCTCACCCTCAAGTAATATCAATCTTGTCCTCCGCATCCTCAAGTTTTTCTCCTCAGATTGCATTCTAATTGACTGGAACAGATCATCAACTTCCTTCTGCAACAAACTATTTGTTGACCTGTTTGATTTTACTGTGGCACCAGCACAAGTTCCATTCTGAACACTATGAGTGCAAGTAATATATCGATGCGGGTTTTCTGGTGAAGCAACTTTTGGAGCAATAACAGTATTCTCATATCTTGCTTCCAAAAGTCTCTCATTAACAGCACTGTTATTTAGAACATCTCCATCTAACTGGTCATCCTCTGGTAATATCATTCTTCTTCTCTTCAAGTTTTTGTGCTCAAACTGAATTCCAAATGACTGTGACAAATCGACAACTTTCTTCTGGAGCAAACTATCTGATGGCTTGTTCCATTTTCCATTTACTGTGGAATCACCATTGTTTTCCATGTGAACATGACTGTGAGGAACATATTCATGTCGCTTCTGAGGCGAATCGTGTTTCGGAGCGGTAAGAGTATTTTCATATTTTGCATCCATATTGTTAGTCTGAATATCTTCATCTAATTGGTCATCCACCAGTATTGCCAATCTTCTCCTCCTCTTCAATTTTTTGTCCTTTAGTTGCACTCTGAATGACTGGGACAAATCATCAACTTCCTTCTGCAACAAACTAGCTGGTGACTTCCTGATACTCGCTTGTCCGTGTACTGTGGCAGGACTTTTCTTATAATGGGGTTGCTTCTGAGGTGGGGCAAATTGTGGGGCAGCAATGGTTGTCTGACATCTTTTCCTAATTTTTTTACACTTTAACTTCCTTGTGCTTCTGCATAGTATCTCTAGCTCAACCTTGGAAGGCCTAGGCTTGCACAGATCACATGACCAACTCACCTCTTCATGATAAGAAGGCAATATGTCCAAGCAATATCTGTAGCAACCACATCAATATAAATGGAAAATGTCAAGATTTAAAGAAGGTGCATTATCCGAGAAGCCATATAATTGAGTATCACGATAGCATACCGGTGTTCGGCAGAACTCTTACACATATTGCAGTATATTAGAAGCTCGGTGTAACCTGGCACGCCACACGTCTGGCAAACAAGTACCTACATAGTCAACAATATAATACATTTTATTTGATAAATGTGAAGAAGTGTCACAGATGAGGAATGTCAGTCATAAACTCACAAACCCCTTACCAAAAAATTCTTCTCAGATTCTTAAAGGCTAAAAATATTCTAATAAAATAACCCACACATGGGTGGTATCACAAAATCCCCCACCCATATCCTTAACACGGGTGAAAAACAACCTTTAAAATAAAAGAGTGTTTGTATGAATGATTAGTCATGTCTTTCGGTCTTCAAAATACACCTAACACATTTATGAAACACAAGTACTTCGCCCTTTCATTTGCAATTTTCTTGTCGTCTATTTTGATAACATTCTGATCTACAATAAAACTAAGGATGAACATCTTCTTCACCTTTGCCAAGTTCTAGAAGTCCTTAATAAGAAAAAACTATACATCAACTTGAAGAAGTGTTCATTTCTATAATCATATGTCATTTTTCTTGGTTTTGTTGTCTCCTCCGAGTTATGACTGACCCTGAAAAGGTTAAGGCTATCAAAGATTGGCCTACCTCTACAAACATTCATGAAATTAGGAGTTTTCATGGCCTAGCTATATTTTATCGTAGGTTCATTCAATCCTTTAGCACCATTATGACTCCTAGTACAAACTGTGTGAAAAAGGATGAATTTAAATGGACCAAAGCTACCTCTAAAGCAATTGACAAGATTAAAGGAAAATGACACAAGAACCTATTTTGCAACTTCTAGAATTCTCAAAAGTCTTTGAGGTTGTTTGTGATGCCTCAAGGTAGGAATAAGTGGAGTATTAAGTCAAGAAGGACATCTTATTGCATTTTTTAGCAAATAATTAAATGAAACCCAACAAAAATATTCTACTTACAATAAGGAATTTTATGCGATTGTCCAAGCCTTAAGATATTGGCAACATTTCTTGTTAAAAATGAATTCATCCTATATTCAGATCACCAAGCCTATGAAACATTCAGTCACAAGAGAAAATTACGGCTGCGACACATTAAATGGGTTGAGTTCCTCCAAGAATATACATTTGTCCTTAAGCACCAAACAGGGGTTGTAAACAAAATTGCTAATGCACTTAGTCAAATGACACTTGTCTTGAACTCTTTGATAAAGTGATTGGATTTGAACGCATACAAGATGAGTATGCCTTGTCGTGATTTTGAGAAAACCTATAAAACATTATTAAACAGATTAAGATTAGACAATAGATTTTACCATCCATAAAAGATTCTTATTTAAAGGTGTTCCTTTATATATTCCCAATGGTTCCCTTAGAGACTTCATTGTTTGGGAAATGCATGTTGGAGGGGCTGTAGATCGTTTTGGTTGAGATAAAACCATTATCATGGTTGAGGATAGATTCTTTTAGCCTAGTCTCAAGAGGCATATAGGTCGCATTATATCTCAATGTCGTACCTATCAACCACCTAAAGGAAGAAAACACAGGGCAATATACATCTTTACCTGTACCTCAACCCCTTGAAGATCTTAATATGAAAGTTGTCATTAGGTTATCATGAACCATAAGAGGCCATGATTCTATTTTTGCTATGGTGGATCGATTTAGCAAGATTGCACACTTAATAACATGTAAAAAGACTATTGATGTCTCACATGTAGCCAAATTGTTCATAAAAATTGTTAGTTTGCAGAGTCTACAAAAGACCATTATTTATGATAACGATGTTCGATTCACAAGTTATTTTTAAAAAATCTGAAAAATCTTAAACATAAAGTTACAATTCTCTTCAGCATATCACTCTTAAACTGATGGGCAAATTGAGATGGTTAATAGGAGTCTAGGCAACCTTTTTGCGATATCTGATTAGCTATCATGTGTCCACTTGGGACCTAGTGCTCCCTTTCGCTGAGTTTGCATATAACAGTTATGTCAACATATCTACTGGTCTTAACCCTTTTGAGGTCGTTCGTGGACATCAATCTCAAGAAACCTATTGATCTTATTCTCATTCCTCCACAATCTAGACCTAATGAACCTACTGAATCCTTTGCTAAACACCTCCATGACTTACATACTGAGATTTGCAAAAAGATCAAGTAACAAATTATACAAGTCACAAGAATTTGAGGACAGCATGGTAATGATGAGAGTCTAACTCGAGAGATTTTCACGAGGAACCTTGAAAAAGCTTCATGCCAAAAACTCTGGTCCTTACAAAAGCATTCAAAAAATCAGCTCCAACGTTTATAAACTTGACCTTCCACCAGATCTTAGTATTACTTGAGTTATCAATATTGAAGATTTGACACCCTATAAAGAACCACAAGATCATACTCCACCTCACTTCCCAAGTACCCAACCTTTCACCTTGTCACCACCACAACCCATAATGCCTTCTCCACCTATACCCACTTAAAAGAGAAAAAAAAGAGAAAATAGAGGATATCCTAGACAAACAAGTCAACACTCGTAATAGGAGATATCAGAGATTTATTATCAAATGGAAAAGGCAATCAGATTCAGATTGCACATGGATCACAAAAGAACTCCAACAACTCAACCCTGAACTCTACAATCATTTTTGCCTCATCACATTATTGGAGATGAATGCTTTCAAGCCAGGGAGAGTTTATGAAAATCAAACTACATTCCGAAGACGTGAAACTTTGGATTGATGGTGAACTCAAGTTTAGGTTCAATTGATATTTTAGGGTTACCACGTGATAACATCCTGCACAATTAGTATCTTACTTCCAAGAAAGACAATAAAGTAAAAGAATAAATAAATAAATAAAAGAGAATATTACAAGAATCATCTTACAAGAAAAGAAGAGCATCATGCATAAAGAAAGAAGATGATTCGATAAAATCATTATGTTGCAAGAAAGTAAGAACACCATGCACAAATAAGGAATATATTACTTCACAAGAATATTTTAGAATCTAATCTTCTTAAAAGATGACCAGATACAATGTATTAAATCATCTTGATTGATTTTTATTTTCTTCCTTATTTGTTACTTTCATTCCTTCTTGTATTTATGGCCTACATAAAGAGGCCAAGCCGCTAAGCATTATAATGGGATCATGGTTCACCTTACCGATCCATACGATGTGTCGACCAGCTGTCAATACATATGTACCAATCTATACTAAGTGTATCGACATATGGTATGGTGGGGTGTATCAATGTACCACCCATATTGATCCCCTATCAAACTGGTACATACCACCTGTACCAAGCGTTACATCGTAATACTACGAACCTTGAATGGGATCATCTATTTTTTAATGAATAATAATTTTATTTCCAACAAATTGTGAGAATGGTGCAATGCCACATCTTTTCCCTTAATATGAGTCGAAAGACAGAGTGAGTCCATGATTATCCCTTGCATTCATCTCCTCTCCCCTCCTCAATCAACCCACAACGAAGACCCATAAACCAATTTCTCAGCATTAGAAGTCAACCATAAAAATGTTAAAGTGCTCCTTGATGGTATGGGTCTCTTATTAAACCCCATCTTTGTTCTTTATTGCTTAAATTAATATTTCAACAAATCAAATTTCTCTCGCCTCCTCTCACTCTTTATTTTAATTTTTTTATTTATTATTCACCCAACCATTTCTCTCTTCATATTAAGCGTTCCCGTCAAGGTTGTCCTACATCAACTAGTTTATAAAATTTTCATCAAAGAGAGCAATAAATCAATAAAACATGCCCTTAAGATGTAACATGGTAATATTAGGCTAAAACAACTATTTGTCATAATACTCATCTTTTTCATATTTTATGCTACCTATACATCTTTTTCTGTCTTTAGTACCTAATTTGTCATTAAAATAATCATAAACTATATATCTTATCATACTAACAACTCTCTTAGCTTTTTTTTTAGATTCTATAAATTTTTTTAATTTTTTTCTTTTTACTTACAATTCAATAATCTTTAAACATTATCTTTTAATAATAATTATTACTCTTTAAACTTTCTCACACCACCACCAAGTCTCTCTCAAAGAGACACCTCTAGCAAGGATCTTTTTTAAGCACCTAATCTTATTGGCCATTGTAGACAAATAATATTAACATTATCCCATCTAAATCAAACTATCTCCCTTTTCATCCTATACTAATAAATTTTTTACTATCTTTCTTCTTCCATTTACTATAACAAATATCTCACACCATCAATCTATGTTGGCTCGTCAAGCTTTCGCCTAATATAACTTTACGATTCTTACATATAACTTCCCCTATCTATCTAGTGAGAAAGAAATCTTTCTAATTATAGTTATAACAACTCTTACGAGTAACTAAATATTTCTCTCTCTTCTTGAAGCAAATATTTATCATTCTAGGATCATACAAAGTAACAAAATTCAAAATCATATCACCATCTTTATTACTCCCTATAATTAAAATCAAGATATGCAATTTCGAATGGTACCATCCTGTACGGGCGGTATGTACCGGTCCGATGGCATACCGGTATGCGGACCGCCCGTTACCAAACGGAACGTGCTACGGTGCTACACTATAGCATTGTTACAGTGCTACAGTAAAAGGAAGAAATATTTAAAACCGCTCGGTAACAGTGATACAGTGCTCCAACGGTCAAATTGACCGTTGGAGCCCTTTCTCATAGTATTTAAACCCTTCTTCTCCCCTATTTCACTCCATTACATTTTCATACTCTCTTAAACTATCTCAAACTCTTTTTTTGTCACATTTATACTTCCTAAACTCTACAAAACAATGATTTGTGAATTGAATCAAGGCTAATTTGGGAAGATTAAGAGCAAAAACTTTCTAATCAAGAGATATGTTTACATAAAGGTAATCCATAATGGACTGAAATACGAACATTGCTCGGTAACAGTGATACAGTGCTCCAACGGTCAAATTGACCGTTGGAGCCCTTTCTCATAGTATTTAAACCCTTCTTCTCCCCTATTTCACTCCATTACATTTTCATACTCTCTTAAACTATCTCAAACTCTTTTTTTGTCACATTTATACTTCCTAAACTCTACAAAACAATGATTTGTGAATTGAATCAAGGCTAATTTGGGAAGATTAAGAGAAAGAATTTTCTAATCAAGAGGTATGTTTACATAAGGACAATTCGTAATGAACTGAAATACGAACCTTGCACGAGATATTCTTCAAAGCTCGAAAAAGATATGTGATACTATTCTTACCTAATTTACATTGATTTTGCTAAACTTATGCTATTACTATATTTATTTCTAACTTAAAAACCCTATCCTAACTTTTTTTTTTCAGGTATTTTCGAAGGGTTTTACACCTAAATTAGGTGTACGGTACGCTCTAGCGAATCGCTAGGTACACGATACCGTACCGTACCGAGCCAACATCAAAACATCGGTACGGTACGGTACGGTATTGCATACCTTGATCAAAACCACCTATGCACCCATATATAATCATTCAAATATTTTTCAATCATAAGTTTTCCATTATAGATATCATCTAAGTTTTCAAGCACTCATGGCATTCAAAACATCCTCTCCTAAAACAAATTTTAGAACCATAATTCTATCTTTAAATTCTTTCACATTAAAAATATTCTCCAATAAAAATATAAGATAAAAAGGCTAAAAAGGATATATTACAAAAATGAAAAATAAAATGTTTGAAAAGAGAAAAATGACAAAAAGGAACTCAAAGATATTATAGTGACCTTAAGACTAACAACAACATCTATTTATAGGCTTCTATTCCTTCTTTGCATGTCCAAGCTCATAAGCTTCCTCGCTTTCATCTAACAAGTCTTCTTGGGATTGAGTTTAAATCAAGGATTTTTTTTACATAAATATTATTAGATTAGCTTTTGAACAATTAACCCTTTAGTTAACCGACCACCAAAACTACCAATAATTTAAGGATAAAAAATTGATTTCAAACCACCGTAAAATCTAGTATTGTCATCAAAATAATATTATTTTTAATTGTTTGAATCAAGATTTTGGCACATCGACAAGTCAACTCAGTTAAATATGATCTTGGTTTACATTATTATCCAAAGATTCATATCCCTCTTCAAAAAACAACCGATCCTAGTTTGCTTCTCTAACCCCGGCGATCTAAATTTATTCCACCATTAAACAATAAGGACCGCTAGAGTTACTTCCGCTTTGCTTCACAGTGGCAACATCTCAATCAATCATCCGATGCCCACAAAACAGATTCCTATTAGGGACGAACAAAAGATTTTAAATTACTAAACCAAAAAATTAGAGAGAGAATAGTCTTGCCACTTTCCTGTTGTTTTCACTAACTCTCTTTTTTTAATTTTTGTTGAGGAGTCAAAGAAACAGGAAAAACCCTTGGACGATCAAACCACTCAACGAATGCGCCACAAAAGAACCCCACAAGATGTGAAAATCGAACCCCCAAGAAACATGTAGAAACTAGAATAACACATACCCGGATCAAAAATCGAAAACAACTGATACTTACCATGGCTCTCTGCCACCCAGTAAGATGGAAAGCCTCGGAGAAACCCAAGAAACAAGGGGAAGGAAAACAAACAAAGCCGAAAAAAGTGGGAGGGACGGTTTAAATTGGCTCTGTGAGAGGCGGTGAGGGAGCGAAGCGGTGTCAGAGAACGATCCTAAAAGAGGCGACGTGACGGTGACAGTGGGCCCCACGACGCCGTTTCGGGGTCGCATGTCGAACAGCTGTCAATCGAACGGCTGATGGCAAAACCGTAACCGTTTCGGAACGGCAATCGATTTCTTCGCCTTTCGTTGACGTGCGCTTAGGATTCCCAATTCGCCCTTCGATGGCGAGGTTTACCCTTCTATTCTAATCAAATCTTACTTGAAAGATCTTGCACCGCATGAAGCGGACGCTCCGTCGCCAGATTAATGAAACTGGAGTCCGAAATCAAACAGTGTTCTTAGTACGATTTGTTTGCATTCTCGGCATACTTACCGTCTGTAACTTTTTCTCTCTCGTATGCTTTCTTTTAATTCTCTTCCAAATTTAGGAGTGAGTATAATTTGATTAGTTGCTGTTTGAGGAAGAATTACGTATTAAATTAGGATTGATCTTTTCTTTTTTAGAAAGAAAATATTTTACGTATCAAAGTCACATTCAATAAATTCATACACGACAAGTATAGATTTATTAAAAAATTAATAAGATAGAGGATCGCATTTCGTTTTTATAAATTTATATTCATATTATTTGCTTCTTATAAGCATGCCTTTACCTTTAATAAAACAAATATCAATATATAAGACGGAAAAGTAAATTTCATAAAACAAATCATCAAGCATGATTCCATGATAACATCCTTTTAAAGAAATCATTAAGATAAAATGTATGATATACTCATTTATTTTTAAAATATTTATCATATTTATTTTAATGAGATTCACAAGATTGGTAAAATAAATTCATTAATCTCAATAGGATAGAAAATTCATTTCCATTTCATACAATTGATTTCATATGAGGGTGTTCACGTCTTTTATGAAAACATGTATCATCATTTAAAATCGAAACATAAGTTT